>JADBJO010031073.1:0-17147 GCA_016801955.1 Conus betulinus | reverse complement strand
CGTCACCAGATCAGTATTTAACACCCAGCTGCGCCTCACACTGGCGTTTTGCCGCTACCCCAGCAGCACACTTCACATCACATTCACCAAAAGATACATTAGGAACAGTAGCCGTTCTTCATCACATTACATACTAGGACAGCCTTGCTCTTACCCAGACGTGTTTCAGTCAGTATGACCCGATCGAGAGTGAAGATACTGCCTCCTCGTTCTTGGTTTCTATTGGTTACAGGTCCTGGGGGCTCCCGGACAAAGCGCAGCAAAGGCAACAAGAAGGACGGGCAACCCCCACAAGACATTATGTAGGTGTACACTTTGCTTGTGTACAAAGGAGCTGTTCACTGGTTACATAGTATAATCTTGTGTGCAACAGTATGTTCCAGGCGCGTGTGCGCGCGGAGGATGTGTGTGTGCGTGCGAACGGCTGTGCGCGGGCACGCGCGTGTGGGTGTTGCTATGTTGATGACCTATGAACGCAATATTTGGTGCGTGTGTGTTTTCTGCATATATTATAAGATGTTGAATTGCTAAAGCTCGTAAAGCGCCTGGCAGCCTACGTTGTTAGGTTGGGTGCTATAGTAATTGTTATTATTTTCATTATGATTTCGTAATCCTCAGACAGTCCAACGCGCTTAGGTCCACTACCTTTCGGTTATGACTCGGGGTCAACACTTCATGCCCAAAAAATGAGCAAGAAGTGTCTCATGGCGCTTTCCCCCCTTCAGTCAAACTCAAAGTTCAGATCCCAGGGGAATTGATGTTTTAACCCCTTCAGCAGTGTTGGAAAGAAATCGGCGCAAAGCGCTGGTCAGAAATCGAAAGAAATACTGGATTATTAGCCGTTACCTGGCAAACAAATGGTATTGTCCTTATGAAACTGTTGTGACATGAATGTTGAATCCAGTTACCTGGCAAACAAATATATTGTCCTTTTGAAGCTATTGGAGAGTTTAATCGTCGAATTCCAATACCTGACAAACAAAAGGTATTGTACATTTGAAGCTAAGGTTGAATTTATTCGTGAATTCCTCACTTGCAGAAAACAAAGTGATCAAAGAAAAACACTTAAAGTAATGGGACGTAAAGTTACGAAATTACAAGAGAAAAGGAATTTTGAGGTTTACAGGTTCACTATTATATGTACCTGTTCATATACCCACCGGGTATAATGCTTGTATATGAAAAGTGACACATTATAATTTCACTCCTCATGGAGTGGACCTAAGCGCAATACAATATCTTTGTGTCATGTGTTGCATGTATGTGAGAAAAGCGTGAAGAGAAAGCATGTTGATTAGGTGGTGAGTGAAGATGGGGGAGAAGATGAAAGAGAACAGTTATCAATTGCCATGGGACCTAACAAGAAGCATCAGCCACAAAAGTTCTTATGGGACATAAGGGAATTTGTGGCGGAGTGCGATTATTCCGGTATTTTCCGGCAAGACAGAAGTCTTAACGCATGTCAGGCATGTGCAAAAACACACTCCCTTTTTCGACGTAGGTCAGGCATGCGTAAAAGCACTTCCTTTTTCGAGACACGCTAGCAGTGAAGACGCACTCTCTGCTCCACGAAAAAATTCCCACCCTCCCTCCCCTTCATGCAAAGGCGCTTGGCGCTTTCCCCCCTTCAGTCAAACTCAAAGTCCAGATCCCAGGGGAATTGATGTTTCAACCCCTTCAGCAGTGTTGGAAAGAAATCGGCGCAAAGCGCTGGTCAGAAATCGAAAAAAATACTGGATTATTAGCCGTTACCTGGCAAACAAATGGTATTGTCCTTATAAAACTGTTGTGACATAAATGTTGAATCCAGTTACCTGGCAAACAAATATATTGTCCTTTTGAAGCTATTGGAGAGTTTAATCGTCGAATTCCAATACCTGACAAACAAAAGGTATTGTACATTTGAAGCTAAGGTTGAATTTATCTGTTGAATTCCTCACTTGCAGAAAACAAAGTGATCAAAGCAAAACACACTTAAGTAATGGGAGGTAAAGTTACGAAATTACAAGAGAAACGGAATTCTGAGGTTTACAGGTTCACTATTATATGTACCTGTTCATATACACACCGGGTATAATGCTTGTATATGAAAAAGTGACACATTATAATTTCACTCCTCATGGAGTGGACCTAAGCACAATACAATATCTTTGTGTCATGTGTTGCATGTATGTGAGAAAAGCGTGACAGAGAAAGCATGTTGATTAGGTGGTGAGTGAAGATGGGGGAGAAGATGAAAGAGAACAGTTATCAATTGCCATGGGACCTAACAAGAAGCATCAGCCACAAATGTGTGTATGTAGTGCCCGTGTTTAGTGCGAAAACAGACATGCGTATGTGTATGTATGTGTGTGTGTGTGTGTGTGTGTGTGTGTGTGTGTGTGTGTGTGTGTGTGTGTGTGTGTGTGTGAGCATGTAAACGTTTTGTGTATGTGAACACACGCGCGCAAGCGTGCGTGTATGTGTGCGTGCTCGCGTGCGTGTGTGTACATGCAGGTGTCTGTGTGCATGCGATTATCTTCAGAAAATGACATTGTTATTTGGTCAGTAATAATGTTATAATAATACCAGCCGCCGTGGCGAAGTGGTTATCATCGTGGACTCCTGGCTGGGGGGTCGTGGGTTTGACTCCCATCAGAGTCATGTGAAATTTTTCTGTCCCAACCGGCTACTACTCAGAGTTGAGTTTGTTAGGGCTCAGTTGGGAAGACTGGGACCGCACAGTCGAGTTTCATCCACTTATTGGATGCGTCACTGAGAGTGTTGCTCAAATTTCCTGACCAACACTGCAAGTGTCTGTATCTCGCTGGCCTGATAGACACCAGGATTTACTATGAAAGTAAGCGTAGAGTACAGCCCTGTCATGCTGTCTCAGATCGGAATGAAAATCCGTAGCATCATCTTCATCATCCTCTTTTTCAGCAATCAAATTTTAAAAAGTCTCAAATTTTGTGGCACTTCTTGCCTTCATGCCCCTGCCCTGCTCTTTATTTGGTATTAGTAAGAACAATGATAACAATAACAATGAAAAAGAGGTAAATAAGTAAAAGGAAAGAAAATGTTACATAAACATTATTAATAAGACAATGAATGATCAAACAGGCATACTGCAACTGTTTTACCTCCCTCCCCTCCACCAGAACTGTGAGACAGTATTAAAGCAATCAGAGATGTTTACAAACACTGTGACAATGCATTATTAATCTTACATTGTTGCAAAAATACAGAAAATGGGTACTAATCATGATATCATTATCAAATAAAGTAAGACGTCATGTATGTTACGTAAAACAAATTACCTCAGATGCTAAATTAACTTTTTCTTTATGCCGCACAATTTCAATGCCATAAATCTTGCCCAAGGTATCAATTGAAAGGAAAACAAACTAACCAAAAAAGAAAAAAAGTCTAAATAGGTCAAACTTTTCCATCCAGGTGTAGGCCTGTTATTACCCATTTCTGCAAACACAGAATTCTACGTTCCCTCCTTCTTATCCCCTCTCTTCAGATATTTCTTTCACTTAGTAAGAGAGAGAGAGAGAGAGAGAGAGAGAGAGAGAGAGAGAGAGAGAGAGAGTTTTAAACTCTGAGTTAAAATGCTCAGAAACAATGTGAAAACCGTCTGCCTCATTCGGTATGCAGGAAAAGGCAAGCATCAGTTCAGTTTTGTTTTATTTAATTGTAGTTTGTCGTGAGTAGTCCATGTTTTAAGGTTAGACATGCACACATGCGTCCAAGGTATCAGCATACCAGCTTCTGAGACAATCACAAAGTGGTTAAGCTGAGTACCATCAGCGAAATATGCAGCATGGAATGACAGCTGATGACTTAAAAGACAGGAATAAGTATACAGCACAAGCAGAATGGATCCCAGAACAGAACCCTGGGGTACACACATCAGACAGAGAAGCTGGTCGAAAACAGTGTTAATGTACACAGATATTCCAGGAACAATTAGTCAGTTAGGAAGAAAGTAAAGACAGAGCTGAGCCAGAAATACCAAAAGAGTATTGTATATTTGAAAGAAGGATCAAATGGTCAATGATATCAAAGGCAGATGAAAGGTCGAGTGGGCCCAAAACAGAGACCTTATTGTTGTCGAGGGATTCCATGAAATCAGTTGTAATGTTCAGGAGAGCTGTCTTGGTAACGATTTCCATGTGACACCTGTTGGGTGCTTAAAGGTTTAGCACAGGAGACGTTGCTGAGTTAGCTTCTTGGGCCCTTATCTATGCTTGTGATTAAAAGAGTCGACTGAACTAGGGTAATGCGATCCTGTTACTTTTAATTTGTTAATAAACAATTCACACACACACACACACACACACACACACACACACACACACACACACACACACACACACACAGAGAGAGAGAGAGAGAGAGAGAGAGAGAGAGAGAGAGAGAGAGAGAGAGAGAGAGTAGACTGTTCAAGACTGATTCCATATTTCAGCATGCCTCTTAGACAGGCTAGGCCAGGGATTCAGACTTTAAATCCTCTGGATATTACAGTTGCTCATGGGAACTGTACCTACAGACAGTGCCTCTTATAATACTGGACCCAAAATGAGGACAGCTCAGACATTTTTCAACGTTGTGTGGAAACAGAGTTTGGGATTTTCATCTCAGTGGCCCAGAGTGCAGTCCCCTGTTCAATTTTCACTAAATATCTAATGGAGTCTGCCACTGTGTCCACACCCACAACTTCAGTTGTTTAGTTTTAGACTTTGTATGTAAACTTGGCATCCTGTTCTTCTGTGGTAATTACTTTTAAGCCTCTATCACTTGACGGAAATAGCCATCAAACGGCATCATCATCTGCACTAGCAACCTCTGCGTCAGCCAGTTTTATGACAGGTCACCACCCACTTTGTCCCGTTCTTATTCTTCATTCGTGTTCTATGGCAGTGATTTCTAAGCAGAATACTGGGGGACCACTTCCGTCCCGCGTGTTATTCCATCCAACATGCAGCTTACCTCTTTCACTTACTGGGCCATGGCACAGTAAATCACAATGCCAGCCAAGCTAGCACAGTCAGACACTTCCACTGGGCCTACGTGGCCCCATCGTCTTACTCTCTCTACCCCTGAATTTCTCCTCCTCTGCATGGGCTCCCTGTTGGACTGCAAACACATGACAAGGGATCGGCTTCCATTTGTTCCATTTTGGAGGACATTATGGATGATGAGAGCCATGACCCCTTTAAAACAGTCTAGCACAGCAGTACCCTCACGCCATCAGGAGGTCACAACAGGATCAAGAACCGTCTGAACGTGCTTTTGAAGTTTAGATGCACGTCATAGACCTTGTTTTAGCTGTGGATCACAGAAGTGTGCGTGCAAAATTTATCGTATCCTTATACACTTCTGGTGAGAAATCTGTTACAGGTGAGGCCCATTTCTTTTAAGCTGTTTCACCTGTTAACAACACTGACTCATAATAGGACGCTCGTTTTGTTGCCTTCCAGCTACAGATTGGTGCTACCACAACACATTGTGCTTATTCCTGACCGAACGGAATGAGGTGACAGTGATTATTCATCACACTCTCCAGGATGGTTTCCAATACCTGTAAAAGTGACTGACAGAGAAAAACCAAGGGCCACGTCCCACTCATGGTGACTGCAAAGAGATTTTTTTATGTACTAAGATCATCACCAGCTGGGTCTGGATACAATTGCTGACCAATAGGAAAGAGCTGACATCAGCAGTATCCAGCCTTTTGTTACTGCCTTTTTTGAAAATACTGCATTTTCAAATATTGGTTCTCTTTCCTGACCAACTCTGGATCATCCCTAACCTTTCTTTGAAAGAGATCGAGCCAGACCCATGGATGATAGCATAGGTGACACAAATACACGCAGCATGCATACTGTGCTACAAAAAGACAGCCAAGCATGCGGCAGGATGATATTCACACCTGTTAGAAGAACACGAAGATATCAGATGATACCACTGTGGCCTACTAGGATTAGAACTGGAAAACCTTTAGGAAGGCTGCTATTGGTAGAGTGGCTGCAATGGTGCAAAATGTATCATTTGCATGAAGACCAAGTCATTTGACATGTTGGTGCAACAGTAGCTTTACATAGCTTTACATGGCATCTGACAGTCAACTGACACAAAAAGCATTTTTTTTATCATTATCCAGTATATTGTAAACAATAACCTCTACCCTCTGTGTCCTCAATCACGCTGCAAACTGTGAGTACATAAAGTCCTTTGGCCATAACACCCTTCCACCTGTGTGTCTCATTATGGCTGGAAAGTGCAAATGCATGTAGGCATGTGTATGACTGTCAGATGTATGCACATGAGCGTTCCCAGTGCAGCTTCAAAGTACAAATACATACAGTCCGTTGGCCATGCCCTTAATTTTTCATGTGGTGATTTAATAGTTTTACAAATGCCATAGAATATTATTGTTATTTTTGCAATGAGGGGGAAGAATTGATTCGGAGTCTGTTTTAAACTGCTACGAACCAATGAACAAAAGTGCCCTCAAAGGTAGGGTGTACAATGATAGTCATCAGAACCACGAATCTACAAATGTGTGTGTGTGTGTGTGTGTGTGCGTGCGTGCGTGCGTGTGTGTGTGTGCGTGCGTGTGTGTGTGTGTGTGTGTGTGTGTGTGTGTGTGTGTGTGTGTGTGTCGTGCGTGCGTGCGTACGTGCATGCGCGCGCGTTTTGTGTGTGTGTGTGTGTGTGTGTGTGTGTGTGTGTGTGTGTGTGTGTGTGTGTGTGTGTGTGTGTGTGTGTGTGTGTGTGTGTGTGTACTGCTTTCACTTATTATCATCCATGGCTTTCGAAGATTAGTTTAAACATTCAGTTATGATGTATCTTAGTTGCAGATACAAAAAAGTGTTTGAATTATGTGGGAAACAGACTAGACTGGAGAGGTGAGAGGAGATAGATGTAAAAAAAAAATGAGGCATGTAGATCATCAGAACCTCTCTGAAGAAGTGACATGTTTGGTAATTTGGGAGGGAGGGCTTGTAAATTTGATGAACCTGTATATTGATGCGTAACACCAGGCATTGTGATTTGAAACCACACTTTTGTCCCTTTTCGACGTACACACAATCACTGCAGATTTAAGCTTTCAGCATCCTGATTTTGCATTGCAAATGGCATTGTGATGCATTATCTGGAGAGTGATTTTTGAATCCTCACAAGTACCATGGTTAACACTATGGTTCCTGCTTCATTTCTTACAACTTTGAAGCAATGTGAAGGTCAGTTTTCCTCCTACATATCATTTTTAGCTTGCTGGCAGCTTGGTTGGTATTTTATTTAGATATCTTGTAGAACATATTGTTTTGTACGGTTTCAAAATGTTCAAAGCTCCACGACGCATAGTCCTGAAAATGACATCTCAGTCGTCGGGGTACTTCACAATTGAAAGAAATGAAAATGACAATGAGACCGACCCTCGGTGCGAGGATTTCTCTGTACCAGCCAGACATGTTCTTATGATCAGTTTCAAACCACTCATATCACAGCGGATAGACATCTATCTGTTTCGTTATTTGATATACAATCGTCCTATTAACAAGATAACTATCATTAAGAAAGTGTGGTGTTCTTATGATTTTCATTCTGATTGTGCCCATGTATACCATTTTGATAACACCAAGTTCAGCGTGGAAGTCAGAGGGGACAAGTGCTTCAAAGAAACGAACACACAATGCTTCCAACTTTATTTCTCTTTTATCCCTGAAGATAAAGCACCCAAGAAGCTATCAACTAGATTATGGAACTGTTCAGTGGAGCACTATTCCAGCTTTCATCATCACATGGCGTGTAACATGAAGGCAGAGTGTGAGGACGGACGGGATGAAACAGAACAGTGCCCTTTCAGTAGTGCTGAGTGTCGTGGCTTGGTGGCGTTATGTGACAGTTGTTACAAAATCGTTGAAAGTCTGCGTGAATTTGACGGAGATGAACCGCAATGCAGTAGAAGAGCTGATGCCTTTTGTAATTTGTTTGGGGGAACACTAGGATTTCCTACGTGTCTGTATGATCCGTATAGCGTGATTACTAACAAATCAAATACACACTGGAGTGAACCAAGCGTTTTTTTGGCTGGTTTGCATACTAATGATCTGAAATTGTCAAACATGTATAGACATAGTATATGCAGTGAAGACAGGACTGTCTTTCATCATTTGTTTGAAGGTGAATCCACTAATGTAGGTTACACACGTTTTGCGTTCCTGTCTCTTAAACGAATGTTAATCTGGAATACAAGGTGGATTATACTTTTGGACGACGTGACTCAGGAGCAATTTGTAAAATCAGAACAAATAAAACGAAAGCAGAAGCGATTCATCCAAAGGGAATTACTATAGGCAACACAGATTTATCGCAATCAAAAATACAATATTCTGTTATAGTTTGCCGCGATGGTGATGTGATGCAGAAACGATTGTTTTGTGGTTCCAGCGATGATGAAGCGTGCAGTCAACAATATACATCTGTGTGTCTTCCACCGGATCAGAATGTGTACATGAACATGTTGGACCATCCACAGTTTGATGCTGTTTTCACTCCTGTATTCAGATGCAGAGATGAAGATAAAATCACTGTGTCCTATACCTTGGTGTGTGTGATTCCACATCTGACTGTCCGGATTCCAGTGATGAATCCTTCTGTCGGCATCGTCTTTGTGTCAGCACATTGTTCACATGTACAACTGGTCAATGTGTGTCATATAACAACGTGTGTGATCAAACGTCGCACTGTCAGGATGATTCAGATGAAAGGAACTGTGATTTGTTTGTGAACAAATATTTCAGTTTACTACGTGCTCCTTCACCCACGCTTGTCAATTTCAATGGATTCTTTCGATTTATCAGCACCAAAATGAATCTCAGTGAGTCATGTCCCGATAGTCATTACCGTTGTCCCAGTCACTTCCATGACTGTCTCCCCATTTACACACGATGCAATGGGATGAATGACTGTGTAGATCATGAAGACGAAGAAGGATGTGAGGAAACACAAAATGTCCAGGACTTCTTCGATGCAGGCTGTCAAGAATTTGTGTTCATAGCGATCATATGTGTGATGGCTGGCCTCACTGTCCAATGTACGATGATGAACTGTGGTGCAATGTTGTTTGTCCTGCAGGTTGTCTCTGTCGGGTTCATTCTCTGCGTTGTTTTCAGCCTTTCAATGCAGCGCCCTTCCCTCAGATTCGCTCTCTGGATGCTACAGGCTCTGGAATGACACTGTCTGATGTCAGTAGCAATGCTTTATCTTGTTCGTTTTATTCTTGCCAGTTGCTCTCTTACCCTCGTACCTGGAATACGATTGTTAAAAACTTGAGGTTCCTTGACCTCAGTCACAACAACCTACGACACATCAATATCAGTTCTTTTCTTGGTTTTGAAAATTTGCAATCGTTGTCCATGTCTAACAATCCAGTCACGACGCTCTCCACTGATTTTTCTTCTGACATCCCAAAACCAGTTTTGTCGATGATAGATCTGTCACACACGGCTCTGACAGAGTTTGATTCCAAAGTTTTGGCACAGTTTTCTGCCTTGCAGAGAATGAATTTGACATTTACTGACATTCATACCATAGGTTCTGGTGGCTTTCAGCACACACCGCAGTTGACCGAGTTGTACATCCACGGAAGTCCTGTCAAAACGTTCCCTCCTGACATTTTTACAGGTCTTTTTCAGCTACATACCATTTCCTCACAAACCTATAAACTATGCTGTAATGAAATTCTTCCTCCTAACTTTGACTTCTCGTCTTGTCATGCCCCCAGAGACGAAATTTCCTCATGTGAAGATTTACTACAGTCATGGACATACCGAGGGTTTCTGTGGCTGGTCACCTGTCTGTCCCGTGTCTGGCAATGTCTTTTGTTTCTGTGCACGTTTGTTAAGGAGAAGCATGACCTCTTCAAGTGGATTCAGTGTGTTTGTTACCAACCTGACCATGGCGGACTTCTTTATGGGTGTTTACATGGCTGTTATTGGTGTAGCTGATGACCATTACCGTGGCAGATACCTCCACCATGATGACACGTGGAAAAACAGCGTGGCCTGTAAAGTGGCGGGTTTTCTGTCTCTGCTTTCCAGTGAGGTGTCAGCTCTGATGATTTGTTTGATCACTTTAACCGTTTTATTGTTCTATGTTTCCCATTCAGTACAGTACGGTTTGAGAGGACATCAGCAGGAATAGTTTGTCTGATGATCTGGCTTGCTGGCTGGTTTCTTGCCTCGTTGCCTTTACTTCCAATGACATCTCACTGGGAGTTTTATTCCCAAACAGGCATCTGTGTTCCACTGCCAGTTACGAGGCAAGAGTTTAAAGGAAAACATTATTCTTTGGTGTGCTGATTGTTCTTAACTTCGTTCGTTTTCTGCTTATCTCTGTGGGCCAGGCATTCATCTACTGGTCATACAGAGCAACACTTTGAAGACTAATTCTAGCAAATCGGCACAAGAGATGACCATAGCTCAGAGACTGATCACCATTGCGTTGACAGATTTCATGTGCTGGTTTCCCATAGGACTGTGTGGGATGTTAGCATTGTCTGATATCCCCATACCGGGTGAAGTTAATGTAGCTTTGGCAGTCTTCATATTACCTCTAAACTCTGCCATTAATCCCTTTCTTTACACGTTCAACACTTTGGCAGAAAAGCGGAGAAAATCCCAAGAATCCAAACTGCAAAAGTGGATGGAATCCCATCTTGATTTAATTTCAAATTGAACTCTCACCTAGATATGATCTGTAGATGATTACAAAAATGTAGGCTTTTGGTACTACTCATTTTGAACAACAATTTTTGGTCATCCTTGATTCGAAAAAAAAAAAAAAAAAAAACAATTGGTACTACCTCAACCCCTCCTTTCTCTCTCAAGCTCTTTTTTGCTTTTTCTTTCTCTTCTCTCTTTTGTTTTTTTGTTTTTCCTTTTCTCTCCAGCTCCCCCCCCCCCCCCCTTTTTTTTCATATGTGCATTTACATATAATCTTAAAAAAAACATTCTCCAAGAAATAATAGTTGCTGGCAGTAAGAGATGTTAGAACTCGGAAGAAAATTATAAGTCCTCTGTCCCCAAAAGAGCAGTTCTGCATGGACCTAAGAATAAACAATCAACGAGGATTCCTAAATGCAAGTATCACACATGTGCTCATTCTATGAACATATCTCTGGTTCTCTGGTTGGGATAATGGGAAATGGAGCATGAGATCGCACACAATCTGCTTAACACCCAACATCATATATTTGATCCAATGCAAACACCATTCAGATTTCCTTTGTGTTGGTTTGACCTTAAATCTAAAAAAGAAGATGTGCGAGCAATAAAAGTGTTGAGAAACTCAAAATAACCAGTAAGAGTAAAGTCAAACGTCATGGTAGGCTGTAAGCATTAAATACTCGGCAAACTCTCAGTTTATGTTTTACAACATTATTCATTTAAAGCATCTGTGACAGGCTGACAAGATAAAGGAAAGAGAGCTCTGTTGGGGGCGAATTCGAATAATCTTGCAATGGGTGATGGGGTGGGGATGGGAGTAACAAGAAAGACTTCTTCTATCCTGAATGATAGAATTCACTTGGAACAAGTTTTAGCAATCTTACTGTCCACCAGAGGAATGGCTGTTACTTGATATTTTGGTCATCAGTTCAATATTGGATTTTACTGAACGTGCGTCAGAGGAACCTGTGTTATTTGTGTAAAACGTACGTTATTTTGTTCTGTTCATGTGTGCTCTGTTTGGTTTAGTTGATTCTTCTCCGTCCGCTCTACCCCTTCCCTCTTATCCCTTCTTTGCTTTACCCTCCTCTTTCCCTTTCTCTTTGTTCATCTCTTCTTTCTCCCTTTCTTCATTATTTGTTCCGTGTGTGTATATATGTGCGAGCGCGTGAAGCCTGCATGTGTGCCTATGAGTGCGAGCACGAGAGCGCGTGGGCATGTGTGTGTGTGTGTGTGTGTGTGTGTGTGTGTGTGTGTGTGTGTGTGTGTGTGTGTGTGTGTGTGTGTGTACAGCTTGGATTTTTGTGATTTTATTCATCTAATTTGTTCTAGTTTTTCTTGGACCAGAATACGATAAAAGTTATCCTGACATGCTAGCGATTCGTGTTTTGTTTTAGTGCAATCCTTTTTTGCAAGTCGTTTTACATCGAAGTTTAATGGTACGTCACTTGATTAATGTTATTTGAGATTAGTGTAAAGAACATTGTTTTACTTTATATTCTTGTCTTGTATTTTCTGTTAACAACTCAGACTCGTTTATGTGACTTTAAATGACTCTGTTTCCCCAGCCTCCTTTCTGGTATTCCCTCCTTTCCTCCCTTCTCCTCTGTTTTCTCCTCCATGTCTTCTTTCTTTTTACTTATTCTTTTGGAGTAATTAACTTCTTGGTGTGTCTCTTCTCCCCTTCTATGTAGCCCCTCCTCGCCCTACCTCTTGGCCAAGAATGCCACAACAGGGAAACTGTGTAATATATCTATCCCACACACAGACCTAAAACAAAAAGTTAATGATTATGTCAGAGACCTCTGGCAGGAGGACTGCAATATACACACGGATAACAAACTCTTCCAGATCCGTCCAAACCTCTCATCTACCTCTGGTGGTCGCAGAGAAGAAACGGTTTTATGCTGGCTGCACACATGCGGCACAGCGGCCATTCGTATTTTACTCATTCGTACCTTTTAAAGAGTGAAGAAGCTCCGTGGTGCATTCTATGTCACGTACAACTCACATTGAAACATATTCTCTTAGAGTGTTGGGACTTTCATGATGTGAGACGTCAACATTTTTTACAGCAGATTCCGTGAAAACCTTGTGCAGAGATCTTCCGCCTGATGTGATCTTTGAGTTTCTGATAGCGATTCACATTTTTCATCTGATCTGAGATTTTACAGTGGAAGAGTTTTAACCAAATTTCGGGTGTGTTTTTAACAAGATGCATTTCAAAGAGTTGTGTAAATGAATGACTTGTGAGTTGACTTCAACGCAGTGGCAGCCCTGATATGGACCCTTGTGGTCGGCTGGGCTATAAGCAACATTACCCTTACCTTACCTCCTCCCAACATGCAACTTTATTCCAACTCCCTTCCCTTGAACTATACATCTCCCCTTCTTTTCTCTTCTCCCTCCCCTCTTTTTTGTTTCGGTCTGTCTTTTCCCTTTCCTCCTTTTGTCCGTACCATTCTCTTTCTTCCGCATCCAATCTGGCTCTTTCTCTTCGTTCTTCTTGACATCTACCTCTTTTCACCCTTTCATTCCGCTTTTCCTCTTATTCGGGCTCTCCTTCCCCCACCTTTCCCTTCTTTTTCCCTTTTACACCTTCCTCTCTCTCTCTCTCTCTCTCTCTCTCTCTCTCTCTCTCTCTCTCTCTCTCTCTCTCTCTCTCTCTCTCATTACACGGTTTGGGACTTCTGAAAATTTTTTTATTCTGATTTAACGAATGCAGTATGGAACTCTGTCTACAACGAATATTGGAAAATCAGTGTAATAAAGTCAACGTAAAAAAATCGAATAATCTGTCAATAAAGTCTAGGACAGTCAACTGTGGGCAGTTACTCATCATATTTTTTCATGAATTAAACAGAGTTACATGTGGATTCAGAACAAGAAATGTGAAACTTGATTATGATATTTTGAGATACATTTCCAGCTTTATTATCTTTTTGTTCTACAAATGTACACAGATAACTTGTCTTCCTGTGCAAGAAATAACTAATTATATTCTTGATCACGTTTGTATTGTGCTCTGTGCATTTAACACTTAAATGATGTTTTGCATTAAAAACAACCGACTGTCAAACCCATCAAAACACAAACAGTTCAGTCACTCACGGCCTGAGACATTATTTCACAGGCAAAAATGTTGCATATTGCAGCCCTATCATGAAGTGTCTCCTGTACCAACTCTTCTTCTAAACGGCAAACCACAATTCACAAAGGGACGCGCGGAAATGCCATACAGAACAGCTTCTAGGGACAAGGCCAGATTCTTGTCATGGAAAAGCATCTGGTCCTTTACGTGTAACTTTGTTGGTATTGCGCCTTTTTGATACGGAAATACATTCTTCTATAAATGACTTTGACTTCCTTTTTACTTGTTGAAAGATGTTTTTTTCTTGGGCATTTTTTTTTTCAAAATCATGATGCAGTCATTGCACGGGATGTGATGGGCAGGAGGAACTAACTCTTCTTGAGAAGAACAAACATTCATAGTATGTTGAACAAGTAGACATTGAATACGACAACATAGATATACAACACAATACCGCTCCACCTCAGAGGGACAACATGAGACTGCTCTTCCTCAAAGGTATACCATGATACCACTCTGCCTCAAAGGTATACCATGACACTGCTCTGCCTCAAAGGTATACCATGACACCACTCTGCCTCAAAGGTATACCATGACGTCACTCTGTCTCAAAGGTATACCATGACACACCACTCTGCCTCAAAGGTATACCATGTCATCACTCTGCCTCAAAGGTATATCATGACACCACTCTGCCTCAAAGGTATACCATGACATCACTCTGCCTCAAAGGTATACCATGACACTGCTCTGCCTCAAAGGTATACCATGACACTGCTATGCCTCAAAGGTATGCCATGACACTGCTCTGCCTCAAATGTATACCATGACACTGCTCTTTCTCAAAGACACACCATCATACCACTCTGCCTCATAGGTATACCATGGCATCACTCTGTCTCAAAGGTACACCATGACACCACTCTGCCTCATAGGTATACCATGGCATCACTCTGTCTCAAAGGTACACCATGACACCACTCTGCCTCAAAGGTATACCATGACAACTCTGTCTCAAAGGTATACCATGAAAGGTATCATGACTCTGTCTCAAAGGTATACCATGACACTGCTCTGTCTCAAAGGTATACCAAGACACTGCTCTGTTTGAGAGGTATACCATGACACTGCTCTGTTTCAGAGGTATACCATGACACTGCTCTGCCCCAAAGGTATACCATGACACCACTCTGCCTCAAATATATAACATGACACTGCTCCGTCTCAAAGGTATACCATGATACTGCTCTGCCTCAAAGGTATACCATGACACTGCTCTGCCTCAAAGGTATACCATGACACCGCTCTGCCTCAAAGGTATATCATGACACCGATCTGCCTCAAATATATAACATGACACTGCTCCGTCTCAAAGGTATACCATGACACTGCTCTGCCTCAAAGGTATATCATGACACTGCTCTGTCTCAGAGGTATACCATGACACTGCTCTGCCTCAAAGGTATACCATGACACTGCTCTGTTTCAGAGGTATACCATGACACTGCTCAGCCTCAGAGGTATACCATGATACTGTTCTGCCTCAAAGGTATACCATGACACTGCTCTGCCTCAAATATATAACATGACACTGCTCCATCTCAAAGGTATACCATGATACTGCTGCTCCACCTCAAAGTAGAACATGACACACTCCACGTCAAAGGGGCAACATGGCACCTCATCACCTCAAAAGGCACAACACGACACCTCTTTACCTCAAAGGTACAATATGACACCTCTCCTCCCCAAAGGAACAACATGACACCTCTTTACCTCACAAGGACAACATGATACCACTCCACCTCAAAGGGAAAACATGGCACCACTCCACCTCAAAAGGACAACATGACACTACTCTCACCTCAAAGGGACAACATGACACCACTCCACCTCAAAGGGACAACATGACACCACTCCACCTCAAAGGGACAACATGACACCACTCCACCTCAAAGGCACAACATGACACCACTCCACCCCAAAGGCACAACATGACACCACTCCACCTCAAAGGGACAACATGACACCACTCCACCTCAAAGGGACAACATGACACCACTCCGCCTCAAAGGCACAACATGACACCACTCCATCCCAAAGGGGGGCATGACACCTTTCCACCTCAAAGGGACAACTTGACACCACTCCACCCAAAGGGACAACATGACACCACTCCACCTCAAAGGGACAACATGACACCACTCCACCTCAAAGGGACAACATGACACCACTCCACCTCAAAGGGACAACATGACACCACTCCACCTCAAAGGGGGACATGACACCTTTCCAACTCAAAGGCAAAACAGGACACTGCTCCACTTTACAGGGACAACCTGACACCGCTGTACCCCATAGGGACAACTTGACCTTGTTTCACTTTAAATGGACAGGACACTCACTGTTCCACCTAAAAGGGAGAACTTGACACCACTCAACCTCAAAGGGACAACTCTCAAGGGGACAACTTGACACTGCTCCACTTCAAAGAGACAACATGATACCGCTCCACCACGAAGGTACAACATGACACGTTTTCACCCAAAAGGAACAACATGGCACTGCTCCACCTCAAAGGGGCAACATGACACCACTCCACCTCAAAGGGACAACATGGTTCCGCTCCACCTTCAAGGGACAACATAATACCGCTCCATCCCAAATACACAAGATGACATCGCTCCACCTCAAAGGTACAACAGCATTTCGGTCCCATATCCCCTAACTACCACATCACATCGGTTCACCATCTATCAAGTGTAACAGTACATTGGTCTGATTCTCCAAAGGTGCACACATAAAAATATCAGTCCCATGCCGAACAGTTCAAAACCCATTGGTCCTGTTAATAATGAATACTTATATAGCGCCTATTCTCGGCTAGACGCCAAGCTCTAAGCGCTTTACAATCAACACTTGTTTACACAACGGGCTGCCTACCTGGGTAGTGCCGACTGAAGAGCTGCCAGCTGGCGCTTCATTCAGTCGTTTCCCGTGTCATCCAGTCAGTATCGTTCAATATCGATCACTCATTTTCCTTATTTCCCTCATTCTTTCCATTTCTCATGCAGGGTGCATGCTATGTGTAACGTGTCATCCATACCAACGGCCAAACTGGCCTCCTCTTCCGAATGTTGGTGATGGGATTTTACGTGTGTGCAAGATGTTATGCGTGCATTCACACACGGAACCTCGGTTTATAGTCTCATTCGAAGGACTGTATGGGAAATGGAATCAGAACCAATGTTAACTCCGAGGGAAAAATCCCCTGTACCGAACGCCCCGGCGGAGGTTCGAACCCCCGCAACCCCAGGATCACCAAGATTGCG
>JADBJO010031072.1:0-12500 GCA_016801955.1 Conus betulinus | reverse complement strand
AGAGAGAGAGAGAGAGAGAGAGAGAGAGAGAGAGAGACGAGGATGACGGCATTGGTGGGAAAAAAAATCATCTGCAATGGAGCAATGAGTTAATCTAAGCGCTTCACTATTTTGTGTGTTATGTACTATGATTTAAAAAAAAAGTACTGTCACGTTTTAGCATTTGGAGGGACGAGGGGGTATGGTATTCGTTATGAGGTCTGCTGAACCCGTATGGTCCGTTGCTGCTTTTACAATTACTCCCACTGAAACGCAGAATTAGACTACACAGCCCAGTGCAATGACAGCTTCCAGGTGGATGATATTTTTAACACCTTAGTGAAGAACATTGTGGCGAACCTCGTTTATAACACGAGGCTCTCTCTTTCTTTACTCTTTTTTTTTTCTCTATATATATATATATATATATATATATATATATATATATATATATATATATATATATATATTCTTTCTTACTTTCTTTTCTTCCTTTTTGTTAGTTTCCCTGACTCCATGTCTTATGTGAGAATACAAAACAATATATCGGAGAAAGGTGTTGACAGTGCAATCAATACCATCTAAAGAAATGACATCTCTAAACTGTTCGAACATTTGTATTGAACAACACTTGAGTCAGCATTCTAAACCTATGCTATATTCACAGAATGCCGTTCTGCTTTAGAACAATCTGCCCTCAACATCACGGGATTTACAACAAACAGGATTTAGATGTAGTTAATAGCGAACGTAGACAAACGAGTCACATGACAAAATACAACGCGTGTCAACCTCTTAGGTGTTCTTCAGGCAAGATACAAAAAACACTCAGGACAACGAAAATGAATGAGCAATCACTTATCTTCATTCAAATCAACAGATTTCCGCCTGCAGTCAACTCACTTTGCAGCTAGATCTTACAACAAGTAGGTTTATAGACAAATAGAGAGAGAGAGAGAGAGAGAGAGAGAGAGAGAGAGAGAGAGAGAGAGAGAGAGAGAGAGAGAGAGAGAGAGAGAGAGAGAGAGAGAGAGAGAGAGAGAGAGAGAGAGAGAGAGAGAGAGAGAGAGAGAGAGAGAGAGATTCCTGCCACGCCCCAGCCCCAGCACATGAGGTGCTATGTGTGGTCGATCACTTAAGGGCTGACGTCTGTGTCATCAGTGCTGACACTGTTTCTCTATTTGCAGTTGTAGGGGTGACAAAGTGACGATAGAGACGTTGGAGAGGGAGGTGGAGGTGGGGCCGTAGGAAGAAGCTTAGCAGATGGTGTCCAGTGTACACTGAGTAAGCACTACAACACACCAGTGAAGTGGACTGGCCGTGGTGCACTGTCTCTGGCAGGTTAGTTTGTATAGTCTGACTTTTTTAACTGAAAAAAAAAACATTCTTCTTCTTCTTCTTTCTTCTTCTTCTTCTTCTTATTATTATGAAGACTTCTATAGCGCCTATCCTCAGCTAGAGACCAACCTCCATGTGCTTTACAATCCACACTCGTTTTCACAACGGGCTGCCTGTCTGGGTACCAATGGAAGGTAGGAGGGAGGATGAAGACACAGTTAATTATAAAGTGTCAGGGATCTCATTCCACCACACATGACTTAACAGCAAGATGTGAACTTCGAAGTCAAATGTCAATGGCTGAAACTGACAACTGACCGTCCACTAATGATGTCTGTAAAGATGAAAACAGGAACATTTTGTTCATTTCTTGCTGCCACAAAAATTGAAACGGTGGAGCAAACTGCAACCATGATTTATCCATCTGGTCTGCCCAGCACGATGAGCATAGTGGGAAAACAATCAGAGATAAAAAAGGTTAAATAAACAAACAAGCCCAGAGAGAGAGAGAGAGAGAGAGAGAGAGAGAGAGAGAGAGAGAGAGAGAGAGTATGTGTGTGTGTGTGTGTGTGTGTGTGTGTGTGTGTGTGTGTGTGTGTGTGTGTGTGCTTGCCTGTGTGTGCGCGCGTGTGTGTGTGTGTGTGTGTGTGTGTGTGTGTGTGTGTGTGTGTGTGTGTGTGTGTGTGTATACTTAATCAGCAACGTGGGAGTAATGCCATTGAAGAGCATGAACACTGAGACAACAGAAAATAAAATGGTCTTTGTTCGCAGTATTCACTTTTGTATAGTGATCAGCGCACACAAGCTGATGCCAAACACCAAAGTCAAACTCAACCATCACATTGCGGTATTCTCCGTTCAGTGCCAAAGCAGATTCCCCAGCGAATCTCCATAGAAAGTCTAAATTAAGAAAAAGAAACTATTTTGTTTGAGTCTTTTGTCCCTGTTTGTGGACCATGAGAGCCGCCGATTTGTCGCATACAGACAGGACAGTGGTCTGGTGGGTCGCGTACTAAATTAAGAAGCGAGATTGCCCTGGTCAGTGGTTCAGTTCCCACCTGAATCAGGATCTCTGCCTTTACCAGATCTTTAATGGTGGCCTGTACTAAAGTGTCAATTTCATGGAGGTTTTTGACATTTCAAATCTTTCTTTAAAAGCCACAATAACCATAAATCAATGTCAGGAATAAATCAAGATGCACATAAATCACTGCGTGGTTAAAGTGATCGCTCATTTCCTTTGTCTGATATACAGGCTTTCTTGAATGGCAGGCTAGTATTTTTCTCTCTTTCTCTCTCTCTCTCTCTCTCTCTCTCTCTCTCTCTCTCTCTCTCTCTCTCTCTCTCTCTCTGTTTAACATGTGTTTCGGGTGTGATGCGAGCGTCTGTACGTGCGTGCATGTGTGTGTGTGTGTGTG
This sequence comes from Conus betulinus, assembly GCA_016801955.1. Lineage (NCBI taxonomy): Eukaryota > Metazoa > Mollusca > Gastropoda > Neogastropoda > Conidae > Conus > Conus betulinus. The sequence continues at coordinate 9,765 of JADBJO010031072.1, read as the reverse complement.
TGTGTGTGTGTGTGTGTGTGTGTGTGTGTGTGTGTGTGTGTGTGTGTGTGTTTGGTTTGTGTGTTTATTGGTTTAACGTCAAAACCGAAAAAAAAAATGTGTGATTGTGTGTGTGTGTATAGTAGTAGTAGTAGTAGTAGTAGTAGTAGTAGTAGTAGTAGTAGTTTTCTTTAACGTCTTTTCACTAATGTGATATTAGACGAAGACAGAGAGAGAGAGAGAGAGAGAGAGAGAGAGAGAGAGAGAGAGTCTTGTGTAGGCCTATGCATGCATGCTGGAATGCGTGTTTAAATGTTGTGTGCATAATAATAAGACAATATTAATAATTCAGCATTTTCACATCAGAGTAACTGTCTAATTGGACTACAAATTGAAGAAAAGATAACTTTAAAAGCGAACTCTAAGTCAAAAAGAAAATATCCGAAAGAGACATGCCTGATAATGACGGTAAGTATGCTTGAAGGGGCAAACAACCAAACAAGACATGAATGCTAGTTAATCTTTTCTCGCCACAAATACATTTTGCGTTATTAGTGTACTTGGTTTTTAAAGCATCAATTGTATTCTATAGTATATAGAAATAAAATTTCTGTATTGATGCAAATTACTTATTTAATAGTAGGGTTATTAATAAAGCTTTCAAAACATAACAGCTGAATGTTATTTGCATTAATAGCTAGACCTCGTTGATTGTTTTGTTTCCTGAATCGACTATAAATTGTTTGTTTTAACATGCTATATCCCTCTTGTAAAGTAAGATGCAAATATAAAGGCGTCACTGAGTTTTCATTCATAGCACCTCTTTTTGCTTTTCTGTCAACAAGTTCATTGCCGAAAATACCACAATGTGAGGGAATCCAACAGAATGTGACTTCCGTTCCTTTGCACATTAATACATGAATAAGATGGCATAATTATTTCCTTTAAAATGGGATTGAGTGAGTTAGAGAACTTTATAGACTGTAGAACAGACATCGAATCGACCATGAAGACCACTTTAACAACTGGGTGTGGTAAATCAATTAAATAAGATAAAGCCATAATAATGGCTACCATTTCCGCAACATAATTTGATCTGTGCTTTCCAATATAATAAGTCTTTTCCACTTTTAGTGAAGATATTACAAAAGCAGAACCTGCCTGATTAGTATGTAACAAGGAACCATCAGTGTATACTTTAAGATGATCTGAATACTTATTTATAGTATGCATTTTTACTGTATATGACAAAATATTTGGTGATCGTTTTTACTAACATCTGTATAATCAAGATCAAAATTTTGCTCTGTTCTTTTCTCAATCAGGAAAAGAATTAGATGTCGTTTTCAACAGAGAGTCAAGACTGATGGCGGATTCTTCCAAAAGATCTGCTGTATAGGAACCAATGGTGGAAAGAGACACAATCGATTGAGCTCTTTTAGGATAATGAGACTCAGGGCTTCACAGCAATTTCAATGCTACTCACGTCTTCATTTGAAGAGCATTTAAGTACATATTTCAAAACAGCCAATTTTCTGTATTCGTCCAAGGATAAAACATCAAGTTCTCTGTAAGTTCGCATAGTAGATGCATGGAAAGGAACACCAAGACACAGTTTATATGCCTTGCTATCTATACTTTGCAATTTTTGTAACAAATATTTAGGAGCACTGAAGAATGCCTCTTGTGCTTAAGATAGTTTATATATCTATCAGAGATGTCACTAAATGCTTTAAGGTTTTCGCATCCTGACACCAACTTTGCTGGCTAATAATTTTTAGGAAATTAAGGGTTTTCCTAGCTTTATTTAAAAGATATTGTATATGATAATTCCACGTCAGTTCAGACGTCAAATACACTCCCAAAAATTTGACTAAAGATTTATATTCAATGTGTGTGTGTGTGTGTGTGTGTGTGTGTGTGTGTGTGTGTGTGTGTGTGTGTGTGTGTGTGTGTGTGTGTGTGTGTGTGTGCAAGAGAGAGCGAGGACTTTGTTAGGGATAAGATGGGAAGGTTGGAATGGGTGATGAGATGGGTAGATATTTACTTATCCTGGTTGTTTATCTAGCCCTTAGTGTATGTTGATCAGGGGAATTAAAGTATATCAAACAAATTTAGTCGCAGGATCGAATCGGGGGGGGGGGGGGGGCTGCAGCCCCCTCCCTTTTTTTTCCCCCCCGAAAAGCAAAAACATCCCAGGTGGGAACCCCTTCTTCACGGCACCTCTAGCCGGCCCTCTAGCCAACCCATTGAAAGACAATTTCTTCATTTCCATTTGAACACTGACCTCATCCATGTGTTAATTAATTGCATTTTGTTTAAACGATCTGAGATTCCAGTCATACTGACAGAGTCTACCACCGACACAGCGTCAGTGCAGGGTGAGACAGGTGACTGTGACTGACCAGCCTGCTGCAGCTGGACACTGCCATCCTTCAGAACCTGGTGAGACCATATCTGTTGTTTCATTCGTGTGTTCTGCGCAGCACGAAATTCAACAATTCCTGTTCCACTCATGTGATGCCCTGGAACATGGATTGGTACAATGGTATTTCACTTTAAAGAACTCTAAAAGCTACAGTCGGCACTGTGATTTTCCGTATGGTGCAAGGGAGGTAACCTGATACGCTGCTGCAACAGTTTGTAAGCAGTGATTTTTTATTAGATTTGTGAAATGCTAACATCAAAAGATAAAGAGCAACTACTCGCAGATTTTTTTTTTTTTTTTTTTTTTTTTTTTTTTTTTTTTTTTTTTTTTGTCAGCAAGCATCCCCTGGGTGCATAAACTGAAATATACTGAAATCCCTGATAATGCTAAGGGAATGCTTGGTTTCAAGTGCATCATGTTTGTTTTGAATAGGTCTTGATGGTGATCAAAATGGAGACAACAGTATCATGGCACCACAGGAAGAACTAGGAAGCTTTTTGACACAGCAAGAAGAACCAGAACTCGAACAACTTCTCTGATGAATTCAAAAGTATTGTATTGATTGCACTGATGTACATTTATATAGCGCACTGTATCCGGACACTTGGTGTTTCTGAGTCGATTAAAACTTGATAGATATGACCCCTGGTAGATTGTGTCTGTAGAAGTAAACATATTCGTTGCTGTTCATGTCAAAGTTATGCTCGAAGTAGCCTAACACGTGGTTCGGTATTAGCGCTAGAAAGCGTTGTTAATCGTACTGAAGAGTTAGGACACATCCATAACCGTCTCACAAACACCGCTGAGTGTGTTTTTATTCTTCAACATGGTTCACAAGGCTATTCTAGCATTAATAATACCGAACCCCGTCTTAGGCTACTTTGGGCCTAACTTCCACGTGAATTACCGCCCTATGTCTTATTACTTTGTGTGGTTTTTGTCTCTGTTCAGAAACCAAGCTCAGCTTATTTCATGGCACAAGACCTGACATTGGAAAGTTTGTGAACGGGAAGTCTTCACTGGAGGGTGAGGATCTGTACTGTCTCATCACAGAGCATTGGACCCCCACCAGAAGACTGCCAGTCTCCTTTCACGAAATCAGCACATCAGGCAAGACGATGTCAAGGCAAGTGGTTGAAAACATACCCTTGGCTGGCGTATTCTCCTTCCGAACATGGCTTGTACTGTAGGCACTGCGCGTTTTTTTGCTGGGTCAGAAGACACTTCACTTGGACAGTTGGTGACTTCTCCATTCAGCAATTGGAAGAAAGAAAGTTCAAAGAACATTCTGCATGAAGGTACCATCCAGATGCAATGAAAAAAAATAGCGTTTTCTGCAAACAATGAGAAAGCCAGAAACAGGAGTGGACAACATGCTGAGTATATAGTCTTCTGAACGCGTCACATTCAATCGCAATGTCCTCACAAGTATCACTGAAACAGTTTTGCTGTGTGGGCGCCAGGGATTGCGTTGTGAGGAACAAGAGATGATGTGTCGTCTTAAAGGACGAAAACAGAAAATTTCAACGCCCTACTCAATTTCAATAGCCCTACTCAGTTCCGGATAGACGCAGGAGATCCAGGTAGGTACGTGTCAAAGACAACCCCAAACCGGATCATAAACATCATTGAAGTACAAATAAGGGCTGGTCTTCTTGAAGACATTAAGGAAGCGAAATTCTTCAGTGTCTTTGCTGACGAAGTAACCGACGCCAGCAAGTGGGGACAGTTGTCTATTGTACTACGATTCGTGGATTCCAGTGACAACATCAGAGAAGAATTCTTGAAGTTTGTTGCTTGCCACAATATCACTGGAGAGACCCTGGCCAACAATATCCTCATGTGTCAGCCGGAATGGAGTCTGGATGTAAAGATTCTGAGAGGGCCAAGGCTATGACGGTGCGGCTAACATGACCGGTAAATTTGAGAGAGTACAAGCACGTATACGCCAAGCAAATGAAAAAAGCATTATACGTGCATTGTGCCAGCCGTTGTCCAAACCTCTGCGTGCTGAAAGCCTGCAGCATTCCGCAAATAATGACTATGTTCAGTGGTTTGAATGAGGCCTCCCTCCTCTTCCTGTCATCACCAAAGCGGCAACGAGAGTTTGAAGAGGTGATTCACAACGCCATGCCCAAAGAACAGAGGACTAAACTGGTTGACCTCAGCAGAACCAGGCGGGTCGAGCGGCTTACGGCACTGGACACATTCGCCGACTTGTATCACCCAACATGCATTGCCTCGGGCAGATGGCGGGGGAGGGGACAGACATATGGATGCCGACACTGTGACGCGCGCTGATGGACTGCTACACACTCTGAAAAGCAGCAGCTTCATCATCTCATTTGTGACCGCCCGAAACGACCTGTCCTACATAAAAGGACCAATGGTGCAGCTGCAGAAGAAGTCATATGGCATCGCATCAGCCTACCACGAGATCGCAGAGAGGTGACCTTGTGTGTAGAAGGGCTGCCGAAAACTGCTGATGTAACATTTCATGTCTGGTACTTACAAGCGTCTGATCTTGCCACAGCTGCTGGTGTGACCATGGATGCTCCACGACAATGCCAACAGCAAACACTGCGTGATAACCTGCCAGCAGACACGCCGGAAGAGTTTTACAGGAGGTCAGTAGGAATTCCCTTTTGGACTTTCTTCTGTCGCAGTTACAGTCCCGCTTCAGCCACGCCCACTTTCAGCCTCTTCATGATAAGATGAAGTCCTTCAAGCTTCCGTTGACTTTGTCAAGTGTTTTTTTAATCCCAGTTATGAGAACGGTTGGAGCCTGGCAATGTTGGCTGTTACTCTTATTAAATCTCATCCACTTGGAAGATATTTTAACTCTTCCACCGACCCCCCCTCTCCTCACTGCCTCCTCCCCCCTAACAGTTTTTTTTTTTGTTTGTTTGTTTGTTTTTTTTTTTTAAAACCAATTCGCGAATTTTTGAAACGTTAAAATCTTATTCTAGGCATATTCCATTTCAGTATGGTTCGGCGTCTAATTTGCACGTAGAGCAAGGCTTTTTTTCATTCCCCCCCCCCCCCCCCCCTTCCTCCCTCTTCTCCCCCTCCCCCCTTCCCATATACACCCATAAGCTGTTCGACTCTTACGAGTAATATGTCAGCCTGTTCCATACTTCAATGATCCTTGACTACCATGCATTGGATAATGATCCTTGACTACATGTATTGGATATGGATAATGATGTGTGTGTGTGTGTGTGTGTGTGTGTGTGTGTGTGTGTGTAGAAATCATCTCGTCTATAGGCTTATTGCTTTGATGTTTGGACGAACGAACGAAATGAACGAAGTTTAATGCTCTTAGGCTGTAAAGCCCATTAAGCAAATCGGCGGGATGTACAACAACAAAACGCGACTCAATTTCGATTTTATTAACATGGAAACCACAGCAATATCCTTTTTTTTTTTTTTTACGTGACGAAATCATGAACGAGAAAAAAATGTCACTGGTATTCACTGTCAGTTCTGTAGACGACGGTCACCCCAGGTAAAACTGGATCAGTCCGTGGACAGCGTGCAGCCGCCATAGAGCACATGCTTGGGTCTCTGCATGCTTCGTGTTGCCGATGCGTCTTCCTTTCCAAATGCAGGACAATTTAAGACTTTCCTCTTATGACATGTGTCTTTCTCCTGCTTGTTAAACCAGAAAAAAAAGCGATCGTCTTCCGAACACGGATCGCAGGAATATTCTTGAACGACGTCGTCTGATTCACAGCAGCAGCACACTTACATCATCCGTTTGATGGAACACATCCTTCCGAAATACTTTTTGTCTATAGCTTGCTCCAGACTTGTGTCGATGTCCGACTGGTGGATTCTGGGCCCCTGCTGTTACACTCCGACAGATCGGAATGCAAACACCGAAGCGTATCCTGAATGGGCGTGGATGTGTATGTGCGTGCGCGTATGTGTGCGTGTATGCGTGTGTTTTTATGAGAGTGAATGCATGTGTGTACGAGTGCTCGAGTATGTGTGTGTGTGTGTGTGTGTGTGTGTGTGTGTGTGTGTGTGTGTGTGTGTGTGTGTGTGTGTGTGTGTGCGTGTGTGTGTGTGTGTGTGTGTGTGTGTGTGTGTGCGCGCGCGTGTGTGTGTGTGTGTGTGTCTGTGTGTGTGTGTGTGTGTGTGTTTGAGTTTGAGTGTATGAGGGTATGAGTATGTGTCGTATTGAGATGCGTGTATTTGTGTATTATGTAAGTGCGTACGTTTGTGTGTGTGTGCTCGCGGGCACGCGCGCCCGTATGTGTGTGTGTATGTGCGTGAGTACGCACGCGCGCGCGCTTGTGTGTGCGCTTGTGTGTGTATGTGTATGTGTGCGCGCGTATTTTTGTGTGTTAATTATACTTCTCTGCTTTGAATGAAAAACGTTGGTATTCTGTTCATAATGTTTTCTTAAATAATTGCAGACAATCTCGAGAAGTGATAGTTTCTCTGTATTTACAGGCTTTGTAGCCCCACCCAACCTCCTCCTAAAACAGATTTGCTGTCTACGATATTTAGGCGTCATAAACTTTTTTCGCTCATGTGTGCAAAGAACAAAATAACTGTAATTTGCTTTGTCCTGTGGACATGTTATCACAACAATCTAAAATAAATTTCAGATTCCTGTGATTGTAGAATGGACAAATCACATGTTTGATATCTGAAGTAAGGGTTTGCTTATTCGAATTTTTCGCATGATCTCTGCTCCCCCCCCAGCCCCATATTCCCCCTTCCCCTTGTCACCAACGCTGTCCTCTAACCCTTCCCCAAATGTACACCTATGCAGAGAGAGAGAGAGAGAGAGAGAGAGAGAGAGAGAGAGAGAGAGAGAGAGACGTTTTATTTGTTCTCTGCCAACTGCATGGTAAAAAAGAAAGGTGTGACATAGGCCACGTGTTCCATAGTGAACAGTCCGGTAGTACCCTCACGGCTGAACAAGAAGGATCCTGACAATCATTGGGGACGTTGTCCAAATCCAAAGTGACTTAATTTAATTGCATTTCCCTCGTTTTTGAATGCTTGGAAGCTGCTTCACGTGTGAAATCATCTCACTACATTCTTTAATCTGCTGAACGGCATGTCTTGAACCTGTCATCGTTAGCCAATGGGCGGCCCACGATTCGTGCAAACACGTGACGATGGCCGCCATGACACACGGACAGCGACTGAAAGCTGGTCAGCACTAGAGCCACTAAACCTGCAGCACACAAGGCCTATGAAAGTTAGAAAGAAATAGGGACAGAAAACCAGCACTGAAGCAGGTGAAATTACACTCACAATCAATGTTGTCTACCAGACAACCAGTCAGTGGTGCAGTGCAACAACGCCAACCTGTGACATTTCGCCATGGCTATGTAAACTTGTAACATGCCATAAATGAAACTGCGAACGAAATGAAATATGCACAAATGACCGTTTTGACTGACATACATCATCATGGCCAAGATTCCATCAAGTGCAAGCCTTTGCAGAGGTAAGTTTTTGTTTGTTCATCTGTTTTTAAGACAGGACGATTTCCTCTCTCCTACCTTGGATGGTTATGGTAGGGTTTTGAAAGTGGGCCGCAAAATTTGTGCAGGTATTTTAAGAAAAAAAAAAAAAAAAATCAGGCATATTCGACGGAGAGAAAAAAGGCAGTTGAGACACCCCCAACACACTCGTTCTCTGCCTCCACCCCCCCCCTCTCTCTCTCTCTCTCTCTCTCTCTCTCTCTCTCTCTCTCTCTTTTTCTTTTCTCTCGTGTCACATGTAGTGTTGCTGATGGAACAAATCGAGAGGGATTTCCATTCACACCTCCTTTACTGTTTTCGTATCTAGTGGAAAAACAAAACAAAACAAAACAACTTCAACAGTTCATACTAGGAAAGATTTCCTTTTGTGTGGCTCCAGTGCAAGATCTTTCTGTCAAATATTAGCCCATTTCTTTCAGTTCTCTCTCTCTCTCTCTCTCTCTCTCTCTCTCTCTCTCTCTCTCTCTCTCTCTCTCTCTGTCCATGCGTGTGTGTGCACGCATTTGTGTGTTTTTCTGCAACCAGATTCATATTTTACAGAGAGACAAACAATAATACCAGAAGACAAGACCAAGTGATATCTCCCCATATAAAATCCCATTTTCAGAGATATAGTCTTAAAGATTTGCTTTTGTATCCCCATCCCAACCCATCCATCCCCCATCCCCTATCACACCTCCCACTCTCAAACACCGAGGACAGGTGTAAAATTTTGATGGAAAGAAGCTCTTGTACAGGAAAAATACAAAAAAAAGTAATCTTGCTGAATTGTCTTCCACCAGAGGCAGTGTCATTTTTATGATAAGAAGCTGTTCCGCAGGAAGGTACGAAAGGTCATCTTGCTAAACGGTCCTCCACATGAAGCAGCCTCATGGCTCATGTGGAATGTTTAGATCCTGGAAACGCCACTTATCTCCTCCCCCCAGCTCTCTCCCCTCCCTGCCTCCTTTCTCTCCTTTTTCAAGTCATTCCTACCCCCATGCCATCATCCACAGCTCCATCTAGTTTGTTCCCCTTTTCCTTCTTTCCCCTGTCTACACACACACACACACACACACACTCTCTCTCTCTCTCTCTCTCTCTCTCTCTCTCTCTCTCTCTCTCTCTCACAATCATCCACTTTGAATGCAGTTGTTCATATGGGTTTATTAACCCCACACCATCCACCATCTCACCCTTCTCCTCCAATACCGTTTGTTTGCTTTTTTGTGTGCTAATCTCAAGTGTAAGGATGTTGTACTTTTTGAGATTCTCTCGCTTTCAAACGTGAGTTCTCTATGTCATATATCCATACGATTTCACTGTATTTTGTACACATGTTTGGTGAAAATACGTTGAATGCGATGGGGGGGGGGGGGGGGGGGGGGGTTGGAAAAAAAAAAAAAATGTCGAGACGAAGCCGTAGTTAATCTTGCGGTGTGTAGCCATTGTGTTGGGACGTCATGACCAAAGATAGACAACTCTCGCGAGCTTGCGCGCGCGAACTGGCATCAAGGCCAGAACGACGCTGGGACACTAGTCCTAGTAGAGACCACAGACTCAGAAATATCGCGGAACAAAGTGAAGTGAGAGCCTGTACCAGAGTGTTGGTAAATCAGTTTTGCATAGCCTATATATAATCTGTGTTGGAGAAATCCTTTTACGGTTGGCACGGTAAGAACTTACAGTTCTACTACAGACTGACTGCGTGAACGTTTTTGATGAATGAATGCAAGGTGAGGAGCACTCAGAGTGTGTATAAAATAGTAAAAAGGCTTTGTGATTTGCCTGGAATTGTCAGACCTTGGTTTTACTTAGGAAGGTTCAGTACACACACCGGAACGTTTAACTGCCACTACCTAGGTGTTG
>JADBJO010031071.1:15000-17148 GCA_016801955.1 Conus betulinus | reverse complement strand
GTGTGTTTGTGACAACCAGCAAACTGGTCCCCCAGCGTAGGAATGTGTGGGGATATTGCTTCGAAGGCTGCATTGAGCTCTTGGGATCAACACAGATGTGGAGAGAGCCGTCTTTTTTTTTTACTGACGTAGGGTAGGCTTTGAACACCAGTCTGAGGGCTCTTTGACCTTATGGATGACTCCCTGCTTCAACCATTTTCTCCAGCTCTGCTTTTAGCTGTTCTTCAAAGGTGCACAGAGCATTTCTTGGGGGATCGAGTGGAGGGTTCTGTTCCTGGTTTGGTGTATAGCGGGGCTGATCAGGATCCTGGAAGTCAAAAAAACCAAGGGTTGAAACTGGCCTGGGTAAGCCTGCTTTATGCTTTCAACTGATGAAACTGTCTGTTGTGCTGATTTCGCCGCAGTTGATAGTCACCAACTTCAGCTTCTCACAGGTAGGTTATTCTTGAATAAGTGTTTAAGCTCTTCATGCATACTAGCCCTGGTCTAATTATTTAATCGCGCAGTTGAAAACACGTTAAATTCAGTATGAATATCAGAATGAAAGATTTCTGCAAATGTCACACATTAATTAAAATTTCGAAGCAAAATCCTGGGGTCGAGGGTGTCAGGTATAAAGCTTTGGGTAACACAAACGTGTTGAAGAAACACGACGGACAGAGTGTGCAGTTGCTGTTGTGGTAAAGTTTTAGACTTGATCCGATATTAAGATTTTGTGTACACCTATTTGATATTCCATGTTTTCCTCCCAGTTACATTTGGGATATCAATACAAGTATTACACCACTAAACAGTACACTACATCGGCATGAAACCACAGCAAACAAGATTGTAAATCAAGAAATAAATGAAAAAATACACAAGTAAATAATTAAACAAATATATAAATAATTGAACTAATAGATGAATAAAATAACCAAAGATATAGAAAACCAAAAAAATGTATGAAAAGTTAATAAGGAGTAATTCAGTAAATCAAGTGAACAGATTTAGTATGATTATCGTGTTTGTGGTAGTGGTGACTGTCTTCTGGTTTTTTTGAGGAATCTGGCTTGTAGACAGACAAACTTTAAACTAACCACAAGTAATGGATGTGAAAGGCAGTGTGGCTTTGCGTGAGTCTGGCATTTAAATGGACAACGTTCACAGGCATTGCCTCAACATCTAAATCAGGCAATCACAGCACTGAATCAGATAATCCCCAATAGGCCTCCAATCCTCATTATGGCCTGGAAGGGTTCCCGCCTAGATTTTTGGAGATTAGATTTGTGTATAGTTAAATATCTGACTTTCATATGCATTAATCCAATCCACATAAAACCGATCTTTTAAAAAAAAAAAAAAAACCAATTTAATAAATTAACAAAATAATTTATTAACCATCTTTTAAAAAAAAAAAAAACAAATATCCACCGATACACTCACACACTCCATTTGCTACACAACACACACACCACACAACAACACACACCACACAGATACAAACAACACAGCACACACACAAACCACCCACACACACACACACACAAACCACACACAAACAACACAAACACCACACGACCACACAACACATACAATAGATGTATCTATATATTATATAATATATATATAGAACAATTACACACACACACACACACCACAACCACACAACACACACACATACGCCACACACACACCGACTCAACCCACTCACTCAACCTCACACACACACACACACACACACAACCCCACTGATGAACACACACCAGCGCACACACGTCTACAGTAGTATATGCTGGGGGGCCTGAGAGATTCAAAGTCTTATCTCAGTTGACATGTGTTTGATCATTTGTGTCTGTTATTGGAAAGGCCCAGTATGAGTTTGCCCCAATCTCTAGGAGTCTTGTAGTGTTGGGCTTGAGATTATTCCAATGTTTGTTTGGTGGTGATGTTTCTTGCTCTTCCCGTAAGTCTGGATGTGCGGCCACTTCTCTCTTGATGTTTAGATCTGAAAGATGGATCTGAAAGGCAGTCTTTGATCTTGTTTGGTTAAGTGATTTCTTCAGATTTCTTATCACATCAAATCGGCCAAGCTGTAATCCAGTTTTGTATTGCTTGTCTTGCCAGTGTGTTTGCTCTCCTCGTTTCCTTTAATTTCGGCATGTCCAG
>JADBJO010031071.1:0-10000 GCA_016801955.1 Conus betulinus | reverse complement strand
CAAACACGAAAAAAGGAGATGGCTGGGAGTCTGAGAGGGAGAGTGGAGGAGTTGGGGGTATGAAGTATCAAAAACACGATATATACAAATATCATAGACATATTAGCTGGGAACGTGAACGGTGCCAAGCAAAGGTCTTACTTAACGACCATTGAAGATATTTCAACCCTGTGGAAACAAACAGACATACTGCATAATACATTGCATGATTTCTGCTACGTATAATCAATGGACACTATCTAGTATCGTTCACGCACACAAATGTGGTAGAGCACTTCCATGAGAAGAAGGGGTGAAACATGTGTATAGGTATGTAAGCCAAACACAATGAGAACCAAAAACCAACTTCGAGAGAACATTTTTATATCACATGGAAAATATGTGGATTAGTTGCTGATGTTTTGTCGTTTACTCTACTTGGACGCGTGATTCCAAAGATACTGTTCAGATTTCTGGCAAGAACTTCTTTCTGAGATCAGTGTATATAGGACATTCACACATGATTTTCGTTCTCAGTTTTTGAAACACACTACACTGTTTTGGTCAGAAGTACAGTGGCCGAATCTATAAATGTTAATATTCAGAGAACATCCTCCGACTCGGCTTGGTTATATGGTTACTCTGAAACAAATTGTGTCAATAAACAAAGCATACTCCACTTTTTCAAAAATTGTTTAAAATGACCTGTCCGATTTCATACTTGTCCCTGTCTGTGGGTCTTTATTCGAACATTTTTTAAAATAAGATTCACCAGCATAATCGAGCTCTTGACTAAAACGTACGTAAAAGACGCCTGTTCACTTTAGTCTCTTCATTTGTAGCATTTGCATCTCTCTCCAGTGTAGGCCCCAAGACAGCATCTCAGTCTTCCCGAGGATTTGGATATCCTCTGTAAACTGATGCCACAATTCTTTCAGATTTAGCATGTCAGAGGTAATGAATGGACACCTCCCCCCCCCCCCCCCCCCTTCCAAACTTATAATCAATCAGTATGCACGCATTTGCTCTGTACGTCTGGATACCGTAATTTCTCTAAGTCTTCGATTCAAAATTTGTGAACCATTGACATAATCTTGGGGCTGGGGTTCACTTCTTCATCCAACAAACCTTGCAGAGTCACTGAGGTACTGCTCTCTATTTAAGCGAAAACTTGAATTCGTGAATATAGCAAAGACGACGAGCTCAGCACGCTTGAGTTCTTGTCTCCTTAATGTTCCATGCGCCGACGTCAGGTTTCGTTTATTGAATTTCTTCCTACTCATTTCGTATAATGGTCCGCATCTGTATTAATTGTGGTTGAGAATGTACCTTTAACTTTGATTCAATCTTGCGATTTTTCATGCAGGATCAAGTTAATTCTACTCAAATGAAAGAGGACAACATGAAGTGGTTGTGTGTGTGTGTGTGTGTGTGTGTGTGTGTGTGTATGTGTGTGTGTGTGTGTGTGTGTGCGTGCGTGCGTGCGTGCGTGCGCGCGCGCTTGTGTGTGTGTGTGTGTGTGTGTGTGTGTGTGTGTGTGTGTGTGTTAGATAGATAGAGAGAGAGAGAGAGAGAGAGAGAGAGAGAGAGAGAGAGAGAGAGAGAGAGAGAGAGAGATTATTCTGCACTTTGCGTTTATGTTTCTCATTTTACATCTCAGCGTCAGAGCAAATCTTGCAGGTACGCAAACACTTTACGCTCTGACAGTGGTACCGTTGTTTTCTTCCTTCATGGGATGCCCATGAATCAAGCGAATTTCTATGCACATTGTGTTTATTGGTTCGTTCGTTTGGGTCCAAGTCGCTAGGGAAAGCTGTGGTGCCTACAGGGCTGGCTTTGTATGTGAACTTTGTTCCATTTCCAACCATCAAAACTTCACTACACCTGTAACACTTCCATTCCCAGATAGCTTGTCCACATCAAATCTTCATTTAGAAATATGTCCCATGCAGCACCTAACTCATGAACTACTGGCCTGTGATTTGAAAAGTCAGTGCAAAGAACTGGAGAATACTAACACAAAGTACAGTGCGACTTGCAGTATGTCCAAAGGACTGTCACAGCCGTACTTTTATTGTGACCTATCTGGAGACTTCGTGCCTTACAATCTGGTGTGCGATTTTCGACAGGATTGTGTTTCGATGGACGTGACGAAGACTTTTGTGAGCATCCTGCCTGCAAGGGAGACATGATAGCCTGTGGACAGAGACAGGTTCGTGCTCTAGTGTATGAGATTCTGAGCCCTCTTCTTTCAGTGTGTTCCGGCAGATACCACTATGTCTCTGCGCCAAAAGGCATACCTTACTTAATATGACTCGTCACACTTAATCTGACTTTTTATTGTCTTACGTGCACATCTTGTCATTGGTCACATGCCGTTCACTGTAACCCACACATGTGACCCAGTCATAGTCCTTTTCCATTCCCAGCTGGAGCAGTCCTTCTTTAGATTCTTGTTTATTCCATTTTAGTCTTAACTAACTTCTTCGTCCTTCTCCTTGACCTATCATTGTAATCTTGGAAAGATCTTACCAAAAGAAATATCATTCTAGGTTATGATTTGCATGCCAGGCTCTTCATGAAGGTTTGCATAGACATCACATAATGGTAATCAGTTAAAAGACTAGTGCATGGGAGCACAACACAGAACAATACAGACACGCATCGTAACTTTTCTGAACTTGAAGGCGTTGAACAGATACAATATGAATGCTTACTCAGTTTCATCACCTCAGCGGGTACACTTCACTATTTGTTGTTAAAATATCTAGGTTGTCTGGAATATCTAGGCCATGCAGAGCAGATGATTGCAGTGGCAACAGACTAAGTGGACTGCCAAGTCCCAGATGACAGGACTACATAGACAATTCGATCCCACTGAGATTGCTGGTTTGCCGCATAAATTACTTTCTTGGAAGATACGCTCTTCTTGTTCAGAGCACTTCTGAGGCTGATAATGGTGTGAGGGAGTGAAAGACGGAATAAGGGAGGAAGATGAAAAAAGTCTTGCCATGAAGGGAAGAGAACTCAGAACTCCGCAAAACCTTTTTGTATTCGATTAAAGATTGACATTTCAGGAGAGAGAGAGAGAGAGAGAGAGAGAGAGAGAGAGAGAAAGAAAGAGAGAGAGTTTACCAGATCACTAAACATGGAACAAACACAAACATAAAAAGCAACGCGTGTTGACAAGAAAGTTATTCAATAAGGAATTTGAGGCTGGAAATTTCTGCCACAGATGATGTTCCGATGACATATCATACCATGATGGTCAGTGGACAGAGTGTTGACAAGGACAATCGAATTTAGGAGACCATCATCTGTGTAACACATCCACGAAGAGGTGACCACGATTGTACCTAAGCTCAGTCACACTGACTGACTGTGATTAGACATGGTAATATATATCGAGTACTTTGGAAGTGCACACCTGTGCTGGTGATTCAAAATGAAAATAAGCTATCAACAGGGAGCAGGGAGTCCGCCATATTCTAAACGGTCAAGGAACGGTTCAATGAAATTGCTTTAGAAAGTTTATTTCTTCTTGTTTTGGTGGAGGACGGTACAGCAAGACGCATTTCCAAGGAAGGTGGCAGTGACAGTGTCAACTGGGGGCGATTGAAAAGAACCATAGCCGAATGGGAAAGTGATAATGAGGGTGGTATGTGGGTAGAGATTCACACAAGAAAGGCAAGACGCCCCACACCCCATCCCCACTCCCTCGCCACACAATGTACCAGTAACAAAAAGGGAAGGAAAATGAAGCGAGAGGCGCGCGGTGATCTCAACACCTGACTTCTCCGCCAGGTCTGCGAAGCAAAGTTGTAGTGATACACAAATGTCACTACTGTTAGAAATGAGATGCTTGACAGCCAGCTGAATAAACCACGGATAATGAGCTGGGCAGTCAGAGTAAAGAAAAAAAAAAACACAGAACAGAGAAACACAAAACAAACTGTTCAAGTTTACACTGTAACAGTGCTTGCATGATCAATGAGATGACTCGTTTAAAACCAAACACAACACCAATGTTATTCTGCTTCCAACGTCCTTCATGATGAGTTTGAATATACGGTAGGTAAAAACCAATACCCACATCTCTGATGGCAAGGACCACAGAAATGACTAAGTGCTGTCAGCAGAAGGCGCATACTCCGGCTGGTTGCGAGTGTGAAATATACAGGAAGAAAACACACAACAGGGGAGGATCTATGGAGGGTAGAATAGACATCCACAGATCGTTTCTTCAGCAAACTGAACAGAAAACACATCCAGATAAGTTGCTGTCAGGGGGATTCAACGGCGTGAAGGAAGCACAAATGCACACTCCACTCGATCACAATTGTCACGTAGAGGCACACTCTCGTCCAACCACAATCAACAAAAGATACGAGAGTTATGGACCTTGTCACTTGTTAGATGTCGCCCCTTTCTCCTGACATAGAGGAGGAAGAAGAGGTCAGACGAGGGACCTGAAGAGGGCGCCAGGGCTGCTGATGGTGCGCCAGACAACAGTACAAAGAGGGCAAGAACCTGTCAGGTGCTGTGAGCTTGCTCGAAGTTTTGTCACTTTTTTTAGGTGCAAATAAAATATTCATATTGCTCAGAGAAAACGGCAACATCTTTGCATTCAGGAAACACCTTCATCACCAGAGACACCTCTTCCACAACTTAATAGACTTTAAAAGAGCTTTCCATTGAGTTGGCATGACGTGTTGTGGCAGATCCTCAGAAATGTCTATGTGGAGGAAGGTTGGGTCCAGATCATCAGGCACTATACAGCTCAGCAACCAGCGCCGTGCTCATGAACAGCAAATAGTGGACTTCCTTCATACAACTGTTGGCGTCCGATCCTCTTCAACCTGTACTTTGACAATATCATGGGCAAGGCCTTCGAAAACTTCATCACTACCATGTCAGTTGGGGGCAGGCCTATAAGCGATCTGCGCTTCGCTGATGACATAGAACTTCTCAACGAACTCCAAGACCTAACCAGCAGGCTAGAAGACCGAGCCAGTGCATATGGGATGGAAATCAGCGCAGAAAAAAAGCAAGGTGAGGGTCAACAGCAGCAATGGAAACCAGACCGTAAACTTCACAATGAACGGACAAAAGCTGGAAGAGGTGGAAGCATTCAAATACCTCAGCTCCACACTCACAAAAGGCAGTGGCTGTTCAACAGAAATCAAGGTCAGATTAGCTCGTGCCACATCAGTTATTGCATAGCTCACAAAGCTGTGGAGAAGCAACAAGATCAGCTTCCCAACAGAACTCCAGCTATACAAAGCACTCGTCCTCTAAATCTTTCTTTATGGGTACCAGAGCTGGACTTTGACGGCGGAGTTAGACAGAAGGATGCCTTTTGAAATGACGGCATGCAGAAGACTGCTCCACATCGTCATTAATTAATTAGCTTTAATCCTTTCCACCCATTATAGTTATAATAATGATAATGAATATCTTTATGGTTATTGTTGTTGATGTCAGATTATTAATTCTGTTGTCATTGTCAGTAGTAGTAGTAGCAGTAGCAGCAGCAGCAGTAGTAGTAGCAGTAGCAGTGGTTGTACTTGTAGCAGTAGTAGTAGTAGTAGCAGTTGTTGCACTAGTAGTTAGTAGTATAAAATAATAATAAAGACGAATTAGTATTAGAAGTAATAAAGATCATAATTCATCATTGCTATTATCATATATTAACGGTGTTGTTGTTGTTGCTGTTGATATACTTGTTCTTATAATCATTATCAACATCTACACTTTCATCATTCGTATCACATGCAAAACGTTATTCCACATGTATGTTCTAAATTTCTATGCATCTGCATATTTCTTAATTCTATCTTACGACATTTCCCGTTGTCAGTAACATTATTATCATTATCGTTGTGTTATGATTTGTGATTGTGACGTCTATTGTAACTGTGAGTATATTCTTGGATTCTAAAACCATTACTTTCACACTTTCTATATCCTTCAAGTTTTTTTTTCTTCTCCCGTCTTTTTTCATCATCATCATCATCATCATCATCATCATCATCATCATCATTTCTCATCATCATCATCATCATCATCATCATCATCATCATCCTTCTTCTTCTCTTCTTCTTCTTCTTCTTCTTCTTCTTCTCTTTCTTTCTTTCTTTCCTTTCTTTCTTTTTGCATTACTGTGATGATGTTGTTGTTGTTGTTGATGATGATGATGATGATGAGGAGGAGGAGGAGGAGGATAATTGTTGTTATTATTGTTGTTGTTTGCTGCTGCGTCTTCCATACACATATTATTGTACTATCTATCTTCTCATTCCTGTCTTGCCTCTTTTTCTTCTGTTATTAAAGTTGTTATTATACTACATTTTATCATTATCATTACCATTATTGTATTTATCTTCATACGATTGTACTACCTGCTGGTGATGATGATGACGATGATGATTGTCATTATTTACTATACTACAGAATTATCACTTTATCCAGTATTGTCTCCCCTTCAACGTCAGTTTCCACTCCATATTCTTAATCATTCAACCGAGATCAAATTTTGCTCCCAGCTCAAAGAGTAAGTGACTGTCTGTTCACTCTTCGTTCCATTGTCTTCAGTTACTTGTCTTGCCTGAAGAAGACTCACTTAACGAAACCTCGTTGTGTTTTCTTTCGTAATTGTGTTCGTTCATTTTTTTTCCTTTTTTTGTCTTTTACTCTTGTTTACAAATTAAATCTTAATTTCTGAGTGGATACCTAATTTGATTTTA
The DNA here is from genome assembly GCA_016801955.1 of Conus betulinus. Lineage (NCBI taxonomy): Eukaryota > Metazoa > Mollusca > Gastropoda > Neogastropoda > Conidae > Conus > Conus betulinus. Next base: position 3,275 of record JADBJO010031071.1, on the reverse strand, counting down.
AAAAAGTTTTAACATCGAATATGAAAGCAGGCTTTACCATTGTGCATCAGCTTTCTATACAATAATTACACGGTTTAACACTTGATACCTAGGAATCTGTTTCTGCTGTTGTTGTTGTGTCTGTGCTATTATTGGTTAGAGTTTCTGAATTCATATAAAGCCAAATTCTTGTCTCTTTTCATTGTGAGCATGAGATGTGGGTAAACCGATGTGACGGGTTCAAGGACTGCCTGACAAACTACGATGAACAAAACTGTGACCACGCCATTACCTTTTACGAATAAGCCCCCCAGCTGTGGTCAATTTTGACAGACCTGGAGGTTCACCATCACCCGTTACCGCAAACATGACACAGTGTCCAGGCACTCATTTCAGGCCACAATGATGGTATATTGTCTTCCTGTGTACGTCCGGTGTAATGACATGATTGACTGTCCGAGTCATGAAGACGAAGTTGACTGTGAGAATTACACACACTGCCCTGGTTTTTATCGTTGTCGTGACAAACCACAAAACAATTTGTTTGCATGTGGATCACCTGTGTGATGGAATACCACACTGTCCACTGCATGACGATGAACTGGTGTGTGACTTCATTTGTCCTGAATCATGTTGTCTGTCATGTTTGGCCTTCTCCTGCAACCACACTTTTGCGAGCAGCTCTGTCCCACACGTGCGCTACCTCGAAGCCTCTGGGGAGTGGAATGCATATGAGTGACTTTGTTCATAACATCATGCCGATCCCACCTGGGTGTACAGTCATGCGCACTGACAGTTTTAACAAAAGTCTTTTACCCAATCTTCACAGTTTGGATCTCAGTGTATAATCTGCTTCATTCTGTCAACTTCAAGCTGCTTCTCAGGAATGAGTCAGTTGCGGATACTGAATCTGGCAGGTAACCCATATCTAACAGAATTCTTTAATGTTCAAAACCACAGTCCCACATCCATCACTCCTAGTCTTTAATATATCCCGTGTCCAGCAAATTCTCTGAACTTGATCATTGTCAGCTCTTATGCCTACTTACAAATGTTAGACTTATCATGGAATGAAATGAAGCTACTGCAGGCAAAACACATCTTTTTTCATAACATTCGCTCTCTGAATCTACAGGGTTGCCCTATCACTGATTCATTCCATCCAGACTTTCTGAAAACACACAACAAGCTGATGCATGTTGTAGCAATAACTTCAAATTATGTTGTCCTGTTGTTTTTACCCAGAAAATTTTCAAGGCAAATGCTTGGCTCCATCTGATGAAATATCATGTCATGTGATAACTTGTTCCAATCGGTTGCTTATCGTTGTGCTTTTGCGGTATTTTTCTTTTGCTTGCTGTTTCGGAAACTTATGTGTTTGGTCTATCGTATCTACTTTTGGTCAAAAACCTCCAAGCTGTTTTGGTATTCATTTTTCACCTATGTGCTTCCTGACTTTTTAATGGGAGTGACTTAGGTTTTTTTTCCAGTGTGGCAGACTGGATTTATGCTGGTAGTTTACATCATTGGACATCAGACTATATGGAAAACTAGTTCAGTTTGTTACATTGCTGGTTCTTATTCTTGTTAGCATCTGAAGTCTCAGCATTCCTGATTTGTTTCATACTTTGGACAGTTTTCTGTGCACTGTATTTTCCATTCAGTAAGAGATTTTTTTGAGGCCACAATCAGCTCACAGAGTTCTGTCTCTTCTCCTGTGGCAATTGGGTCTTACAATGGCCTCAGTGCCTCTGCTGCCAGTACCTTCACTTGGGAGTTTTTCCACCAGACATGCTATTTGTATTCCACTGCCCAATCACCAGAGTGGGGTGTGTCTCGTGGGGGTCTGGTCACAGCTACTCTTTCAGTTATCATGAATCGTCCCCTTCACCTTATTCTCTTTTCTCACGTTTGGTGTGGTCAGTTTCTCATTTTTTGGTCAGTGAATAAGTAACACATCTTCACAGCTGACAAAGACCCAAGTTTTGCTGGTGTAAAGAATTGTCAGTGCAAAGAAGCAATTAGCGCCCCAGGCGTTGCCTTTGTGTTGCTGTCTCTGATTTCTCTGCTGGTGGTTTCCTGTCGGTTTTTTATGTTGGGTCCTGGCTGCCAGTGAATGTCGTCATTCCATTGGAGGTCAACGTTGGAATAGTATATTTGTGTTGCCCACTGAACTCAGCACTCATCCGTTCCTTACGCTTGGAATTATTAAACTGGAGAACCGGCGGAGAGCACAAAGAACTCCGTTTAACAGAAAAAAAAAAAACTGTACGTATTCGACAACAAAACAAAAATGACAACAAACTGATTTTTTTTTAAACTAAAAGCCGTTATCTGGAGAGTATATTTTCAGTAGGTGGCTCGTGAAATGTCTCGGAATCGAACTATGTCTTATTACGCTTTTTAATAAAAAAACATTACTGTCTTTTACACTCGCATGTTTTCAGGAAATGTAAATTGTGCTACAGCACAGGAATGGAAAACCACCACATGCTTACCAATCTATTCAATTTTACTACATCTCCCATGTGCACTCACTACAAATAAAACACTGAAAACCCGTTCCTGTGGAAACGACGAAAAAAAAAGGATACTCACAAAAAGGCGTTTGAAAAGGTTCGACGAGTGTTATGCAAACTGAATTTTGAAAAAGGGAGGCAAAACAAAAGCAAAACAATGCGTGACGTCAAACTACTGCAGCAACGTTTCTAATGCATTGGGTGAATCAGCTTGTGTTATGTTTACAGAATTTGAAAAGGTTTTGTATTCCAGGGAATGCACAGTATTTCCAAAGATTTTTGTCTGTCTGAAAGTAACTGTTACTATGGAAAAATTTTAAACAGAAGTTATACCACTCATTCGTTTTTGGAGTGACAGCCCTTCGTACATGGACCCTAGCATTAACAAGGAACCAACTTTGAAGAAAAACATTGACGTGTGTCTTATGGAACAACAAAGAAATTGCGGATAAATGCAATGGTTTTTACTTTTCAAACAGTGGTCCCCCTTGGGAAATGTGCATGTTGGTGATATGTTCACAGTGGTAACACAACACGCTGCTGTTCGATAGGGAACAACAAGATAGGAAACTCCCTTAACTGTTTTTGCGAGAATAACAATGTGTTTAAGTTAGCATTGCGTCAGTTTTGGGTGTTCAAAACAGTCCTCCCAGTAACATCCGTACAGAAATGATAAAAATGCATGTGACAATAAAACAATGAACCCGTTAAAAATTTAGATACATTTCGTTAACAAATCTGTTCTGAACCGTGACTGTGTGAAATTTTGGAGAGCAT
>JADBJO010031070.1:12500-15000 GCA_016801955.1 Conus betulinus | reverse complement strand
GTGCTGCATCGCGTGACAAGTCAGACACACATTGGAATTCGATTTTGTTGTCCAAATTAGGAAACAAAACAATCCAAACGTCCAGGGGGGACCCAGAACAACGAAGTCTGAGGCGATGAAAGCATTACCGACGAGTAAATGGAGTTTTTTTTTCAGGAAGATAATTATACGTTATTAAGTTGCCATAATTAGGTGTTTAACCCTTAAGATTGCAACGCTTTCCGAAAATAAAATATTACATTGATATTCAATATTGACTGAAAAGGTAAATCAAGAAAGAAAAATATTACGAAAACGCTTACATTTGGAGTATATAAAAAATGGAAAGTTGCATGTTTTTGTATTTACTGTGAACAGAATTCAAAACTATAGTACCGTTTAACTCTTGTTTTTTTTTTATTTCGTTTTTACATTTATTTTGCTGGGCATGTAGATGGCAATGTAACATTGTCACAAAACAACAAAAAAAACATAACTCAATATTACATTCTTTAATTGAAATGTATATTTCAAACACCCTTTGTCCTTATTCCTTAGAGGTATTTCTACGTATCAAAATAAACTGGTTGTTGACTTTCAAACGGACGTAAGTTAACTGGGAACAAGTATTCAGAGTGAATCACATACAGTATACACACGACTTACTCTTGCAACAGTTTTACATGAAGATGCATATTTTACTAAACGTAAGACACAAACGATAAAAGTGATATGTTTGTCTGACAAAACGATCAAACAATAATGCTGACCAAGATTATTCATCGAGTAAACTTCGGCTTCTGCATGAAGCTCATTTGTGGAACTCTTTACCATCATGGCCCAGAACAGAATAACCTGTCTTTTAGTCTAAAGAATATTGCTGGTGAACAGAATCTTTACCTGCCCTTTGCACACACACACACACACACACACCACACACACACACACACAAATGCGTTTGAATTCACTTCGAACAAAATTTAGCAAAAATGTTACATGTATGTGTGGAGAAAGACTTGGAGTTGAACATCTATTAATTCACTGTCCAAGACGAAAAAAGTTATTAGCAAAACTGGTGACGATATTTCATCTGATGGATCCGGTTCCCTGTCTCTATCTAGATTATTAAATGACTGGTTTATCTTTACACAATTTGCAAAAGTTTGTCACATAGTTCAGTTGGTATTTATCTTTAAATTTGTTTAACACATTTTTTCTGAGTGGTTAACCGCTCGTCCTTCTACACATTAATGAACCTGTTCGTACTACCTATCCAAATATGATTGACAGTGCTCAAGAACTGACAAAGTGGCCCATTGGACGCTCTCCTTTAGTATTATATATTGTGTAATTAGATTTTTTGTTCTTCGCTTTAAATTAATGCTTCCCGAGATGAGGAGGGGGGGGGGGGGGGGGGGGGGGGGGGGGTGCTCATTTGTTATTGTAATTGAATCAGACAGGCATGCACATGTTCACACAGACACAACACACCACACACACACACACACACACACACACACTCGGATATACTAACAATAAAAGAGAGAGAGAGAGAGAGAGAGAGAGAGAGAGAGGAGAGAGAGAGAGAGAGAGAGAGAGAGAGAGAGAGAGAGAGAGAGATCTCTCGTGAAAAAAAATGGCTGCGTCAGGGCATTGGTCCTCCATCGTACTTTCGGAACGTGTGTTGTAGCTACGCGCACAGTGACCTCCCTTGCATCCCTCAACGTCTGATGAATAAGCCAAATCAAAAACCCCTTCTAACAGAAATATTTATTTTTCCCGGAGATGATAACCGTGTTCACATTCTGCTGATGAGTTTTTTTTTTAGGTTTTAACTTTGTACATATCTTTAGACACCATAACGATAATAAAAACAGACGTTGTTCTTGGAAGAAAAAGAAAAACAACACGTGACATGATGGAAACACGGACTGTTACACGCATCACGAAGTATTTGGGACATATAAGTGGAAGAAGAAACATCATCCATTATCCATCACCGGAGCTGTAAAAAGGGCAGCGATATTTACAGATGAAAATGCATTATTACCTAAAAACATTCGAATGTGCTATGGACACCGCCGTGTGGTGACACCCTGACGGTAATGAGTCACGTGTGAGCAAGGGGAAACAACATTGTGATGCAAACATGCGGCATTTCTCTGACATAGGTGATCATCAAAGACCACATGCTGGGTAGGTCTACACGGGAATCGAACGCTCGATCTCATAAACTCTGGCACTCGACCACTTCGACCATCTCTAGGCCGCCTAGTCTGATTTTCTTCATGCCCCCTTTTGTGCAATCCACCCTGTGCTTTTCTGCTCTCTCCTCCCCCCACCTTTCCTTCTCTTCTCTCGCCCCAGCCCTCAAAGATCTCTCTCTCTCTCTCTCTCTCTCTCTCTCTCTCTCTCTCTCTCTCTCTCTCTCTCTCTCTCTCTCTCTCTCTCTTCTTCTTTCTTCTTCTTTCTTCTTCCTTCCTTCCTTCCTGTGGCAATATACTTTCTAATCAGGTTGTGA
>JADBJO010031069.1:0-5000 GCA_016801955.1 Conus betulinus | reverse complement strand
AACTCCTCTGGTCGTTGAGAAAAAAAAAAACATCACAGGCTTCGGGCAAGAAAAACCATTGTACACATAATATGTACAAGTGTACAACAATTATTGATACTAGTTTTAACCCTTCACCACATAATATGTACAAAAGTACAATTCATTGAGACTAGTTGAACCCTTCACCACGCGCGATTGTGTACAAATATACAACAATTCATTGATACTAGTTTAACCCCTTCACTTCCTGACACCGAGAAGACAGAGGCCATTATGCAAGCACTAGCTCATTCCGCTTAACCGACGGCACATAGGCTTGTTTCTTGAAGTATAAGCAAAGAAACAAACAAATAAACAAACAGTCAGATTCACACGAGCGCCACACAAAAATGAAATACATGATGATGTAACCAGTTGCCACTGCACAGTACAATGCCCGTGGACTATGTACATGCTACTGGCTGATCGCTGGGCCCGGGTTTTACAGAAGACGTACAGTTAAATGTAGCGCTTAAAATTAAACAGCGCAAGCTAATGTAGCGCTTTAACGTTAAACAGCGCAGCTAATGTGGCGCTTTAAGTTAAACAGCGCAGCTAATGTAGGGCTTTAAGTTAAACAGCGCAGCTAATGTAGCGCTTTAAGTTAAACAGCGCAAGCTAATGTATCGCTATAAGTTAAACAGCGCAAGCTAATGTTGCGCTTTATGTTAAACAGCGCAGCTGATGCAGTGCTTTAAGTTAAACAGCGCAGCTGATGTAGCGCTTTAAGTTAAACAGCGCAGCTGATGTAGCGCTTTAAGTTAAACAGCGCAGCTAATGTAGCGCTTAAGTTAAACAGCGCAAGCTAATGTAGCGCTTTAAGTTAAACAGCGCAAGCTAATGTAGCGCTTTAAGTTAAACAGCGCAGCTAATGTTAGCGCTTTAAGTTAAACAGCGCAAGCTAATGTAGCGCTTTAAGTTAAAAACAGCGCAAGCTAATGTAGCGCTTTAAGTTGAACAGCGCAAGCTAATGTAGCGCTTTAAGTTAAACAGCGCAGCTAATGTAGCGCGCAAAGTTAAACAGCGTAGCTAATGTAGCGCTTTAAAGTTAAACAGCGCAAGCTAATGTAGCGCTTTAAGTTAAAACAGCACAAGCTAATGTAGCGCTTTAAGTTAAACAGCGCAAGCTAATGTAGCGCTTTAAGTTAAACAGCGAAGCTGATGTAGCGCTTTAAATTAAACAGCGCAGCTAATGTAGCGCTTAAGTTAAACAGCGCAGCTGATGTAGCGCTTAAGTTAAACAGCGGAAGCTAATGTAGCGCTTTACGTTAAACAGCGCAGCTAATGTAGCGCTTTACGTTAAACAGCGCAAGCTAATGTAGCGCTCTAAGTTAAACAGCGCAGCTAATGTAACGCTTTAAGTTAAACAGCGCAAGCTAATGTAGCGCTTTATGTTAAACAGCGCAAGCTAATGTAGCGCTTTAAATTAAACAGCGCAGCTAATGTAGCGCTTTAAAGTTAAACAGCGCAGCTAATGTAGCGCTTTAAGTTAAACAGCGCAGCTAATGTAGCGCTTAAGTTAAACAACGCAGCTAATGTAGCGCTTTAAGTTAAACAGCGCAGCTAATGTAGCGCTTTAGTTAAACAACGCAAGCTGATGTAGCGCTTAACCCTCACGGTTAGCGCTTACGCAAAACAGGTAGCGCTTACGCAAAAGGTAGCGCTTACGCAAAACAGCGCAGCTAATGTAGCCCCTAAGTCGAGGCGTCTATGTGAGTCTATCCCTGGGGGAGACATGACATTGTGCACTGCTGTCTAGCGCGCGAGGGAAGCGGAACGATTGCGCACCCAACGGGAAAGTGGCATGTTGCACTGAGGAAAGAAGTCAAAGATGATTTCCGCATGTAATAGTGAACCCGGATCCGGCCGTGCAAAGCACGACGGTGTCCCACCTGGTTGCACGATCGGCAAAAATCACGGCTCTGATCACACGGGTCGGGCCAGGTGCACTATGCACGACTTGGGCCGTCGCCAGTTAAGTTGGAAAGAGATGAACCGGAGCAGGTTTGTTGTTTGTTTGTTTGTTTTCTCCCGGACGGGCGGCGCACGGCCGTGCAAAAACACGGTCGGGTCCGGGTCTGTTATACACACAGCCTAAGGCATTTAGTGGGCCACAAATTGTCGACAAGAGGATGGACGATGGTAAAGAAAGATTTTGTTAAGACAGAATCTAAGAAAGAGTGAATCATCGAGATAGTTTTTTTTTTTCTGTTTTCATTACACATTTATTTTCTCTTCAAGTTTCTATATAAATAATTTCAACAGATCACAAATAAACAAGTAATGGGAAATATAAGTAGATTCGGGACAGAAAAAAAGGGGGAAAATCATGAAAAAGAGCAACACTTTACCAATCGAAAACACATGTACACACAAAGAAGAATATGAATACTGTCAGCCATTACTACAAAGAAAAAAAAAAGAAAAAAGATACATTGATGGTATTTTATGAGTATTAAGCAGTAATTTTTTAATGAATACGCAGACGTTTTTAAATTACATACACATGACTGGCTCGGAATTTTTTTTCTTTTTTTTCTGTTAATATTTCTTTAATGAAATATGTATTTTTCGTTTTTACATTCATTTACTTTCAATTAATTCTTTATACTTACGCCAGTCAGGGTTAAACTTTACTGTGTCAAAGTTAACATAAGTGATTTACTTTTCTGTTTCATGCCCGTCTTTCAATAATTTAATGAGCAAATTTACATGAAGAAATTCATTTCTGATTTACTTTTGTGAATGTAGAATTTACCCAACAGCAGGATAAAGTCAGATCTAAAGTCTGAGTCGTGTCCAAACAGTATCATTTTCAAATCACCATAAATGGCAAGAAGAGGTAACACTAGTCTTCTAAAAACAAGTTTTCAGAACAAGAAGCCATCCAGATCGTGTAACAAAATCTATAAATGGAGATGACTGGAAACCAAATACTGCGGGAAATGGACAAAACTGGTAGACTATATGAAATCAGATGGAAAATCCCTTTTCGGATATACATGGACACTAAATTCAGATGGCTACAGTTGACAGAATGAATCCTAGCAACAAATGTAGGTTTAAAGGAAACGGGAGTTGAAGAGAATACAAACTGCAACTCAACTGCTAGAAAACCGTGAGTAAGGCAATAACAGGTATGCTCTGGAGATGCTGCAGGACAGTTTGGTACAGACTGAAAACCTCTCAAGCGAAAAGAAAAGGCTGCCTGTGTTCAGAGCATAGAAAAGTATAGTGTTGTTTTGGATCAACCGGAAAGTCACACACAGAATGACATGTTTGATCTCACTAGCCCACATACCCCACCACCGCTCTCTGCTACATGATCTGCCACAACGACTCTACATTAAAACTGTGTCTTTCCATCAGTAGAGGTACTCAAAAGTATTCTGGTAACAAGGTTTCAGACAGAATGTAACTCAAACAATAGTGATGGCAGAAATGATTTCAAAATGATGGTGTCAGTATGCGCTAACGTTTATTGAAACTGAAAAAAAAAGACAACTAATGTATTGAAACTGAATAAAAAAAGAAGAAAACTGTGGGAAACTCATATTCATACTACAAAAGAAATCATGCACTGTTTGGTGTGGTGTAGTCACGGACAAGCATGTTAGGCTGCATGTGTAATGCTGTATGGAAGCAGCAGTATGTCTCTCCCTTTTAAATGAGCCATGTTTGTATATGAAGGTACGTGCCTAAGGTGAGGCAAGGAAGAGGGGGAGAGGAGAGGGGGGAACGAATAAGAATGGACGAGATAAGTGGTGGATTGCAAAGTGCAGCCTTCTTTATGGCCCCTCATCTAAATTTTTAGCGCTTTTCCTAACCTCTTCTTTTTTATGTTTGTAACCGTACCTGTGCATGTATGAATGTACATGCGGTTACAAAACACTATGCGACAAATAAGGGAAGAAAGGGAAGGACAGGAAAATGTCTAGCCATTTGGTGTGACGTTGGCGTGCCTTGATAACGTACATTTTTTGTGTTATGACTTGACATCAAGCCTGGAAGCACAAGTATATAAATACACATTAACGAATTAAAGGAGTTACCATGCATGATGTAAAGCAAATAATTTGATCAACACTTGGTCAGATTGTTGAAATGATCCACATTATAAATAAATGACAACCATACGACAAATATGCATATAATCACTAATTCATAAATTAAATAAGATCCAGAAATGCAGAACTTGACAAGATAAAAAAAAATGCCCCCCACCCACTCCATAGATTCACCACCACTCCTTAAGTCTATATTACCCCTTCCCACCACCACACAAACACACACACACGCGTGCGCGCGCACACACAATATACGCACGCACACACACATGCACATTACGGACGCACGTCCGCACGCACAACCACACAACACACACACGTCACATCTCCTCTCTCTCTCTCTCTCTCTCTCTCTCTCTCTATGTCTCTCTCTCTCTCTCTCTCTCTCTCTCTCTCTCTCTCTCACACACCCAACACAAAAAGCACACACACACACACACACACACACACACAACACACCATCTCCCTATATATCTCTCTCTTTCTCTCTGTGTCGCTCTGTCTCTGTCTCTCCTCTCTGTCTCTCTCTCTGTCTCCTCTACAAACACACACACACACACACACACACCCACACCACACACCACACACAACACAAACACACACACGCACGCACGCACGCACGCCCGCACGCACGCACACACACACACACTGACTGACTGAAACCAATTTATTGTCAGAGTAACTAAAAAGTTGTACTGACGTCTCTAGTGTGGCTTTTCCAGTACAGTGAGATCTGCCTACGCGCAGGCGTACAAGGATCTCTGGTCGCCTTCTCCCCGGGCCCATGCAAGAAACCATCCTCAGTAACTGAGTCGCGTGAGACTGCCGCCGCCCTAATCCTGACCAGACCCTTGGGACTTAATGTACCTAGACCCACTTGTGATTCGTTCGGCTGTGATCGGGTTACAGCAT
>JADBJO010031068.1:10000-12500 GCA_016801955.1 Conus betulinus | reverse complement strand
TATGGTATGTGCACACTGAATTTTACTTCTGTTTGTGTATATACACAGATGACAACGATGGTATGTGAACACTACATGTAAAGTGCGCGCAAGCGCATGCTACAGAGAGAGAGAGAGAGAGAGAGAGAGAGAGAGAGAGAGAGAGAGAGAGAGAGAGAGAGAGAGAGAGAGAGCGTGTGTTTTTGATCTATTCCATAGAATTCTGTAGATGAATATGCAAGCATGGACATCATAATCATGCGGGAAAGGAAAATAACATAGATCATTCGTCGACTGCAAATGTATCAATGACGGATCGACAAACTTTTGTCTTTAATTAAACCCAGTCAAACACTGGCAGGAATCTCCAAGGAGTCTGTTTATCCACCGTTAGGAAGAAATGTCTTACTGTCTAGCAACTTGTGAAAGCAGTCCGAGCTTTGGCTGGCCGCCAGTTCAAAACCGTTCGTCATGTCAAAGGGGCCAGGAAGTGTCATAGCGAAGAACTTCTACTTCCCTTCCGCTGTATTCATACATCTGACGGAGTGCCCAGCACCTGAACAGTTCTGAGAGGATGCTCTCCCTTCCCCGCTCTTGTCTGATGGTGGCAATAAAGTTGTGTTTGTACTGGAAAAAGAAGAAAGGTTATGTAACAAATGTGACATGGCTGCAATAGGTGATGGATTTCATTTTGTCACGGAATGTTTACATACGTTAATTTGCGCAACACGTATTTGCCAGAACTGTTTCTTTCTCCACAATCTGTCTACAGTTTTTTTTTTCCAATGATGTCTTCTACTAATCCAAAACAAATGCATCTAATGTTAAAGTATGTAATTTTATCTCGAGTGTTGTAAATTGTTGATCTATGTCAGCGTTGACCAGCAATTTATGTTTTGTTTTGGCTCGTTTGTTTTCCTTTTCCTGTTATTGCTTTAAACTTACCCTTCCTCCATACCCCAAAGGGGGCAAAAGAAATAAGTATTGTTCTATTGTTTTATTCTTCTATATATACGTATTTCATAACGTGAATTGCTTCTGAAACCAAAAAACAGCTGGCGTATTTCTCCCTGTGTTATCCATGCTCCTTTTGTTCCTTCCTTCTCTCTCTCTCTCTCTCTCTCCTCTCTCTCTCTCTCTCTCTCTCTCTCTCTCTCTCTCTCTCTCTCTCTCTCTCTCTCACTCTCTCTCTCAAGCAAATAATCTTAGTTATGATAAACAGTTTGCGATCAGTTTCTCTTTTTAAGATTTACACATTGCTTCGAATTACAATTCTTTCCTCTCATGTGACTGGCATGCATAACTTAAGATAATGTAGGCCACTGATCCACGTGCGGCTGATACATCACTGATGTCTAATGTAGGCCATTGATCAACGTGCGGCTGATACATCACTGATGTCTAATGTAGGCCATTGATCAACGTGCGGCTGATACATCACTGATGTCTAATGTAGGCCATTGATCAACGTGCGGCTGATACATCACTGATGTCTAATGTAGGCCATTGATCAACGTGCGGCTGATACTGATGTCACTGTATCAAACACCTTGGTGTGTACAGGAATGGACTCTTACAAAGATCAATTGCTGTCGTTGTTGTTGTTGTTATTGTTGTAGTAGAAGCTGCTGTCGTCATCATCGTCGTCGTCGTCGGCATCGCCGTGGTAGTCGTCGTCGTCGTCGTCGTCGTCGTCGTTGTTGTTGTTGTTGTTTTTGTTGTTGTTGTTATTGTTGATTTTGATGATGATGATAATGATGATGATGATGATGATGATGATGATGATGACGACGACGATGATGATGATGATGGTTATGATATTGTTTAACGTCCATGGTGGGGAAATCAGAAACTAATCTGCACATTCTCAATAATACATTATGTTACATGGTCTAAGGGCTATCTTCCTATCAACTTTACACCAAGGATGTTTCCTTTGACTTACTAAGAGTTTAATTTTCAGAATCAGTTTCCATCTAACGTTTGTGCATTGAACATCAATCAGTTACAGATGATTAGATAGAGAGAAAGAAAGAAAGAAAGAAAGAAAGAAAGATAGATAGATAGATAGATAGATAGATAGATAGATAGATAGATAGATAGATAGATAGGTGGGGTGGATAGGTAGGTAGGCAGTAGGACGGTGGGTAGGTAGGGAGGTAGGTGCATCGGTAATTGTTTACGTTAGTGTCTGCGTTTTGTTAAGTAACTTTAAACGATTTTTTCCTCTCTGTTTTTATTGATATTTTGTCAGAAATAATGTCATTTATCGCAAGAAAAAGATAGGCTATAGGTATATCCCTAAGAGGATGAAATTAAGCCTCCCACCTGCACACATACACGCACATGTACACACACACACACACACACACACACACACACACACACACACACACACACACACACACACACACACACACACACACACACACACACACACACACACACAACACACACACACACACACACACACACGCACACGCACACATACACACACACACACACACACACACACGCGCGC
>JADBJO010031068.1:0-5000 GCA_016801955.1 Conus betulinus | reverse complement strand
TGCTAAGTTAACGCCTAGTGACAGCTGTACGCTTACTGTCAAAGATACCAGAAGAGAAACAAAAAAAACACGGATAGCAAACATAATTAGAAGAGGAAGAAGAAGAAGAAGAAAGAAGAAGAAGGAAAAAACAGATAAAAAGAAAAAGAAAAAAAAGGAACGGAAAAGAAGATGGATAACCAGAAGGAAGTTTAGGACACACACACACACACACACACACACACACACACACACACACACACACACACACACACACACACACACACACACACACACACACACACACACACACACGCACACACACGCACACACACACATGACTGAAAATTTGGTGAACTTGATCCATTCAAGAAAGAAAATGCAGTGTAAAAAGGTGTTCAGACATGTGTACTATTAACTTTATAAGTTAAATTTTTCCAGGTGAAATGTTAATTTAGCGCCAGAGTGGCAGCGAAAAGTTAACCTATTTGACGCGTAAAAGGGTAAATGGACCCAGTACACAGATAGAGAGAGAGAGAGAGAGAGGGGGGGGGGGGGAGGCGGAGGAGGAAATGGAGTATTTTGGGATTTGAAGGGGTTTTTCCAGACAGGTACGGTGTCACACTTTTATCCTGTTAAAGGAAAGTTTCGAGAATAAACACACATGGAGTTCTCTCTGCAAATGATTTTTCCCTAGGACGTGTTGTTTCTGACCTGCGTGTGTGGGTGCGTGCGTGCGCGCGCGCGCGCGCGCGCGCGCGCGTGTGTGTGTGTGTATGTGTCTGTGTCTGTGTCTGTTGCTCTGCATAAGTGTTTGTGTGTCTGTGTTTGTGCATGTCTCTATGTATGTTTCTAAGTACGTGTTATACTCTCTCTCTCTCTCTCTCTCTCTCGTCTCTCTCTCTCTCTCTCTCTCTTCTCTGTGAGTGTGTGTGTGTGTGTGTGTGTGTGTGTGTGTGTGTGTGTGTGTGTGTGTGTGTGTGTGTGTGCCGCGTGTGCGTGCGTCCAAGCAATGTATCCTTTGTCCTTCTGTATATTCGTTTCAGAAACTCACCAGAAATATGAAAGGAGAGAGGAAATCAGAAATGGCGGCTGCTATGAGAGCAAGGCATGGAGAATCACAGGGTATTTACTGTTTTCATTCTCAGAGGATGCTGAGAAAGGTTCTTTGACCATTTCATATTGGTCCAGTTGATCATGATAGTGCTTTGGTCACTTCTTTATTTCTGATGTATCCTGCGACCTAACTAGGCCCAAGAAACTCAGAAATTTGTAGATTAGTTGAAGACACAACAGAATGTCAATTAGAGATTGAAACCTGCTTGTGTGGTCTAGTCTTCCCAACTAAAACCATGGCGCTCTGGATAATTCAGTGACTTGACGCTTACTGCTCCAAAGTGCTTTTCATTGATGTCTTTTAATCTTGCAGCCCTGTTAGTTTCAGTTTTTGTACCAACCACTACCCCAGGGTGGTCTGCTGCATTCCTTGTCATAAATGCTCATCAACAGAATCCTTAGTCTTCTCCCAATCCCCATCTTCCTTTCCTCTCTTTTGTTCGCACAAACTCAAGTAGAAGATCTTTGAAATATCCATTTCTTGCCCACGACTGTCTGAGTTCTATGCACGACATCGATGCAATGGCGCCATTTCCTTCATAATGCGTGATACCTTTTATAGTTTTCTTTGTGTGTGAGAACGCCCATATAAATCCCTGCAGCAGGACATAAACATGACTATCCAAGCGTGAACTGATCAGCGAATTGCGAATTGAAGTATCTGTCTCGGAGGAGACAGCCATCGCTTGTGAATTTTCTTGTTGTCATTATGTGGTGTTATTGATTTTGCATTTGCGGGCTGCAATGCACAAGTGCGCCCAAGGAAGTGAACGGGTTGTGGGTCAACATTTTGATGACTCTGCCACGCAGCTATGCTTTTATGTGTTTTTGGCCACTTCTTTAAAAATTGTGCCAGACAGCTAGAGGCATAAATGTTCTGGCCAATAGTTTCATGAATTTGACACAACGATATTTTAGTGTTTTTTTCCCCCAGTTAATATTCTAATGACTCTGCCATACAGAATGTTTTTGGATCCGCATGATCGTTGCTTCAGCTCAGTCATACTTCTATGTCTTTTTGGTTGACATTTTGATAACTCTGTTATCCAGTCCGTTTTTTTTTTATTCATGTTGGCCTTCATTCCAATACCTCTGTTACACAGCTATGCCATTTATTCTTTCTTCTGACAAATGGTTTGATATTTCATCAGAGTACTCAATGTATTGTTTTGGCCAGCATATCGATAACTCCACCACACAGCCATATTCCTCATCTGCTGTGACCAACACTTTAATGAGCTTGCCACACAGTCATGTTTTTAAAGTTTTCTGGACAATGATTTAATACCTATGTCATATGGCTATATTCCTTATCTGTTCGGGCAAACACTTAGAGACCCCTGCCACACAAGCATATCTTACCCTGTACTGGTAAAACTCTTTCATAACTGTGCGACACTGACATTCTTTGTTCTGGTCAACATTTTAACAGCTCTGCCACACAGATACATTTCAAATCTGTACTAGCCATCATTTTAACATCTCTGCTACAAAACTGTATTTCTCATTTTTTTTCTCAATAACAATGTTATAACTTTGCCAGCTCACAGATTTATTTTGATATGTCCAGGCCAAAACTTTTAATAACTCTGCCATGTAGCCACGCCAACGTTTCATAACTCTTCCACTCAGACAGATCTGTCTAATTTGGCTGTATTGTAACACACTTCCACTCAGACAGATCTGTCTGTTTTGGCTGAATTGTAACACACTTCCACACAGACAGATCTGTCTGTTTTGGCTGTATTGTAATACATTTATAACGTCACCGTGTCTTCAAGGGTGTGGGCTGACACTTTATACATTTGCCAATGTACGTGGAATATTTCATGTTTCTGTAATCAGTATTTTCTATCTAGGATTAACTGTTAAGCTCTCTGGCATGGATGCGGCAAAGAGATCTTTGACCTGTTTGCAAGAAACCTGCGAACGGACTTCTGGCTCTAGCTGGTGTGAAAAAAAAAAGCTGTGGACTGGAGGAAAGGAAAACACCTCACCATTCACCAACCGCACGCTGATTTCAAATGCACATCTTCCAGATGGAATTTCAAACTTCTAATCACTGGGCGGTCCTGCCTATCTTCTGTGAAAGTTTTGTTTATGTGTATTAATCTCTGGCTTGATGCAAGGAACAGCTTATAGCCCGAAAACTGTAGGTGTGTTTGGGAAATCTTTTCATTTTTTTTTTGTCCGACTTTCCAGCACCTGAACAGACAACATCGTCATTATTTCTTCAACCAGGGGTGCAGAGTCTCCTCTGGCGACATAGCTGTGACTGTTTCTCATGGAATGCCAGTGCTGAGAATGCAACTGGACGAAGAAAAACATGGCCTGCAGAGGGAGCTAGGATAAGCAGAGTGAGAGTAATGCTGCTGAGACTCCGTAGAAGATGAGACAGCCCAGGCAAAAGGAAATCGGCCATTTATCATGGTCGACTTGGTGGAAGTCTCCCGTCTTGTTTGTCTCCATGGCATTTGCGAGGCGTCATTGATATTCGCTATCCCCAACTTGACCGACTTCTTTCATGGAAGTAGGCATAAGCTGTTATTTTCTGTATACGTTAATGGAAGAGAGGTTAAAAACAGAACTCTTTCTGATTTCCTTTTCTACCCTGACCCCAACCGCTTTCCCGAGGCAAAAAGCTTTTTCCTTTTTTTTTTTTATCTAGCTGGGCATTATAGTCTGCATATATCAACATTATCTGTAAATGCCAAGGAGACCTACACATTCAGGAATTTCAGTTCAGTTGACGGCAATGTACATAATTGAGAGAACCGGTCTTTAACAGGAAAGAGAGCAAATAGAGTATGTGCCTTGTATGTGGCTGACCACTGGAATGGCATCACGACAGCCTCTTTGCTTACTTTATCGGTGTATTAATTCTTCTAGCCTTCTCTCGACATTTATTCTACTCGATGCCCTATTTAAAATCATTTTTGTTACCGTTGAGTTGGCATGTAGAGGATTTTTCTATACGTGAATTCTCATTTTGATTTAATAACAAAAAACAAAAAACAACAAATACAAATCAGTTTTGAGCAACATTTGACAAAAAGAACGAACCATACAATAACCAGGCGTCGTCTGATATTATTCACGAGCCGGGAGTACAGATAGAACGATGTTGGCTAACTAGATGTCTGTGGAAATAAGGGCACATCTAACTTTGATCATGTTCCACTACCACAATATTACCAGGCAGGAACTGGGGCAAACGTCCACAGTTGTCTAGACGCTTGTATTTTCTGGACACCATTGTTATCATAAACGAAGGACGAAGTCTGGCGTACACGCTCTGCATGTCTGATTCGCGTTCAAACTGGTTTTGGTGAACCTTTGGTTCCAGTTAAATACTTAACTCGTTTTTCATCTGATGAAAACTGAAAAAAGGTCACATGGTGCAGCATTCGTAAACACAGCAAGACACTCAAATAGATCATATTTTTACATAATTACTTGTTGCGTGCGTTCTGTACACCAGCACTTATGTATACTCAATAATATTTTTCAAGAGGAACACCCTATGGCTACAGTGACACAGATAATGTTTACACAACACACACACACACACACACACACACACACAACACACACACACACACACAACACACACACGCACGCAACGCACGCAACGCACGCACGCACGCACACACCACGCATGCCCGCACGCAAAGCACGCACACACCACGTATGCACACACGAGCACACACCACGCACATGCAGGAACGCACTGCACGCACGCACTCTGTACACACACACACACACACACACACAAACACACACACACACACACACAACACATCACATCAAAACACACACACACACACTGGGTTCGTTAAGACTAGGTTGGGAGGACCGGGAGAGTGGCAGGGGGCGGTAGGGGGGGAAGGGCGGAGATAAAGGAG
>JADBJO010031067.1:7500-17154 GCA_016801955.1 Conus betulinus | reverse complement strand
TGTGTCAATGAGTGCATGTGTTTGTGTGTGCTGCGCGTAAGCGCGCTCGCGCGTGTGTGCGTGTGTGTCTGTGTGTGTGTGTGCGTGCGTGTGTGTTTGTGAGTGTGTGTGTGTGTGTGTGTGTGTGTGTGGTGTGTGTGTGTGTGTCTGTGTGTTGAATGAGTGAGTGCGTGTATGCGTGCGTGCGTGCGTTCGTGCGTGGTGCGCGCGCGCGCGTGCGCGCGCGCGCGCGCGCGCGTGTGTGTGTGTGTGTGTGTGTGTGTGTGTGTGTGAGGGAAGCAAATCAATCTACTTACCAGCAGACGGAGATCGATATATGAGTTGCAGTTCAGCAGGCCACCTCTCAGACCGGTTTAACGGCAGAAAATGTCAGTGACAATGACGTTATTTGCCAAGAAACGCCCGGTTCCGAAACACGTACTTTGACAAGGACAACGTCTGTCATGCTATATTGAACTCTGGTCCTTTGCATCAAATGTTGGCACGATATAAACTCTCACATTTGTCACGTATGACACTGAGATATTCTGTGAATTGAAATTCGACATCCTCCTATGCATTTGGTTATTTGAAAACGCACAACTTGGAAAGATTGTACAGAGAGTTTAAATTCACACTCATGTCCGTGTCCTCTGGGTGAAGCTTCAGCATGGATAGCCTGTTGTACCTTCAACAGTGAGTTCTTTTTATGGCAGGGTGTTTCAAGCACGCAGCCAAATCAGAAATTCTCATGGACGCGTTCTGTATTTTAGTACTAGTGTTAGGTCTGCCCGCGGTACTGTCATGAGCCAGAACATTCATACTGGTCCAAGTTCTAACTGCATCCACATGGGGATGGGTTTGTTCTGTCTCTGTTTCCCTATCTGAAAGTTGTATAGAGACTTCAGAGTTTTCGTACATAGAAAGTCATTGGTGGTCTTTTTTTTTTGTTCCTAACCCCTTTGTTTGAAAGTACACTACTTACCGCCATATTGACGATATTGCAAAATGCATGTGACTCTGGACAGGTAAGAAGCTACTTATGTATGGCGTAACTCCCTATTCTGTAAGCGTCATATCATCCTTTCATAAACAAAGACAAATTGTGTCTGAAGATTATTTATCAACATTTCTCATGCCTGTTCAACGGGGTGTTCGGCAGGGATGCCTTATGAATCCTGCTCTATTATCTGTTTACACCAATATAATCTCCCTTTTCACTTGAAAAAGCTCTTGTGAAGTCTTTCCTGGTGACACTACACTTTCTTATGAAGCTAAAAACCGAGATGAACAGCACACAAATATTTGCAAAATGATCTTGGTAGGCCTGTTATCTACACTAAAGTAAACCATTTCGCAATTTTTCCCCAGTTAAATTAGGTCTATGTTAATTACAAGTAGGGAAGAAGACAGAGAAACGAATCGAAACGAAACGAAATTTTATATATCCAGGCAATGAGATCAGCAAGTTGCACATGTTTTCCACCCAGCCCCTGGAAAAAAAAAAGGAGAAAACTAAACAAAACATCAACAAAAAATAAAGAAAACAAAACAAAAAGAAAGAAAAGAAAGCATGCAAGTCAGTATTGCAACAACAGTGAAAAGGTGAATACACAAATCAATAATTTGACTATGAAAAAGGACTGATACTACAAACGCTGATAAGAGAATCCTGCATGTGTGTACAAGTGCGTATGTGTGTGTGTGTGTTGTGCGCGCGCGCGCACACCACACACACACACACACACACACACACACACACACACACACACACACACACACACACACACACACACGCACGCACGCACGACGCACGGCACGCACGCAGGGAAGCCCCGCACGGAAGCACGCACCGCACGCACGCACGCACGCACACACACATACAACACTCACACACACACACACACACACACACACCACACCACACACACATGTACGCGCGCAAACGCTTAATGGTGGGAGGGATGGGAGTGGGGCAATTTGTCTACTGACAACAGATTATAAAGAAAGAACTAGAAATAAAGAAGTAGATAAAGGAAGTAGAAGGAAGTGGAAGAAGAAAGAAGAGAAGAAGAAGAAGAAGAAGAAGAGACGAAGAGAAGAAGAGAGAAGAAGAAGAAGAAGAATGGAAACGAAATCAAAAGAGAAAAAGGGCTAACAAACGCACACATATGCGCACATACACGCGCACAAATTCGCGTGCCGACGCAGAGCCAATAAACCCACCCCCCCCCCCCACCCCCCCAAGTTTCTGCTTAACCAACCCATTATGCCCCCAGCAAACCCCCCCACCTCTTTCTCCAAATTAATGTTTTACCCCACAAATGATGCGTGTCCCGCCCCCTCATACCCGTAATAAAAACCCCCACCCACATGTCCACTTTTTTTGATTTTTGAGGAGTCCACCCCCCCCCCCCCCCCCCCACAAATTTGCATCCCGTTCACCCCCAAATCCCTTTCCGGCTACTTTTTCAAGAATTTTTGAGCCGCCAGTATCCACACCACCAATAGTTCTACCCATACTTTTTTGCGTGTGTTTCACAGTTTTGTTTTGTTTACCTCCATTACCCCCCCCCCCCCCCCCCCCCCACCCACACACACCACCACACACACACTCAGGTTTTCAACGAATTAAGATGCTTGAGGAGTCAAAAAAAAAAAAGAGTTGATACATAAGCAATGCATGATTGAATATACACGTAATAAAAACACACACTCAGGTTTCAACGAATTAATGCTTGAGGAGTCAAAAAAAAAGAGTTGATAGATAAGCAATGCATGATTGAATATACACGTAATAAAACTGCTTTCCGGCGTACATATTCAGAAAGTTTTTGATTTTTGAGAGCTGGATTTTTGTGAGATACATGTTTGCTTTTACAATTGATATAGGGTGACCAAGTAAAGATTAGTGTCTAAGGTGACTCTCAAAAGGTTATGAGTGCTTACTTCTTCAATTTGCCTGTCACTGATATAAATGGTGGGCATAGCCTAAGGTAAATTTTTATCTTTTGTGTCGCGAAGTTATAATTATATATTTCGTTTTCTCTCTTCGTTTAAGGTAATGTGATTTAGTTTGGTCCAGGTCACTAACTGATCAATATTCTCTTGCAGTTTAATGAATGGTAGATTTAGGTCAGCGTGCTTAGAGCGGATAGATGTATCATCGGCACAAAGGCCGCATGACCCATTGGTATAATATATATATATATATATATATATATATATATATATATATATATATGTGTGTGTGTGTGTGTGTGTGTGTGTGTGTGTGTGTAACGACAGATCATTCACATACAGTAGAAAAAGAAGAGGACGAGGTGCTGATCCTTGTGACACACCAAATTTTAGTGGTAAGAATCAGGACTGTTTGTTACATAGGGAAACTGATTGTTGACGACTGGAGAGAAAAGATTTTATGAAAAGAAAGGACGTGAGTGAGTCACTTTTCTCATTAATAATTTTGATCAAAGCGTGTGCAAAGTCAATGAATGATACCCCAGTGAAATTTAAGTCATGAATGTTTTCTAACCATTGGTGAACAAAATGTATCAGTGCAGTATGACAAGAGTGGTTAGGTCTGAATCCAGATTGGTTAGGATGTAGTACGTCGTATGCTGTAATATGAGACATAACATATTTATTGATATTTTTTTTTTCTAATGGCTTAGAAAGAAGTGACAGAAGGGAAATGGGTCTATGATTTGAAGGAGTGTGTTTTGTCTCCAGATTAAAAGAGTGGCATT
Source organism: Conus betulinus (assembly GCA_016801955.1). Classification (NCBI taxonomy): domain Eukaryota; kingdom Metazoa; phylum Mollusca; class Gastropoda; order Neogastropoda; family Conidae; genus Conus; species Conus betulinus. The sequence continues at coordinate 13,426 of JADBJO010031067.1, read as the reverse complement.
ATTTCGGCTTGCTTGAGATATAGTAGGAAAGTAACTTCCATCAATGCAAAATTTATATAAATAAAAGATAACAAGATTATATAACTAAAAATAACAAAGTTTATAGAAAAAAAATTAATGAGCCAGTAATGAGAGGAGCACTGAGTTTAAGAATGTTTCCATTCAGATGGCCAAGACTGCGAGTACCTGTCTGTTTCATATCAACAAGGTGAAAATAAACATCATAAATCGTTACTGGAAAAAGAAACCTAATTCACTTTAAATGATTTTTTTTAAGACTAATTAAAACTATCAGCAAAAATTTCTTTTGCACTGCATATGTTTTGTCAGAATTCATACGAGTAAGAATGTTCACTGCTTTCCAAACTGATGTTGGGTTACTGTTAGAGCTATTACAAACTAAGTTTCTGAACTATCTCTGTTTTGAACTGCGCAACATCGATGTGACTTTGTTTCTTTGCTTCTTGATTTAAAAAACAAACAAACAGATAATATCGTAACCGTATAGCATTTTGAATATTGTCTGTCAACCAACGGGGCTTAGGTGAATATCTGACCCTTTTAGTTATAAAAGGGGCATGCTTACGTAGATGTGTATAAACGTTTTATGCCAGATACCGAAGCGTGATCAGGATCAGTATAATGATAAACATTAGATAGTGTGCTGATCGAGCTAAATCATATTGGAAGTAATTCTTGTCAAAACTGGGAAATAATCTGTGCGTGATAACTTTATGTCCAGGTCTAGGATTTTTTGTGCCTGTTTTAAACCAAGTTACACATACAGGTGAGTGGTCACTACAACCACAATGTGGAGAACATATTTTTATGACGTTGCCTTTTTTTGCTGGCATAAGCATGGCCAGTGTTTCGGATGTTGGGGTAATTCGTGTCGGTGTATCAAGTAATAGGACTAAATCATCATATGTTAGATTCCATCGATTAATAATATTAAGAAGGTCTATGTTAAGATCACCAAAAAGAATATTTTGTTTCCGACCAGTGAAGCAGCTTGCATCATTTATTTAAATTTGGCGTACAAGCCAATGCGCTCAGACGGGTTCCTGTATAAAAATTCAATAAACACGGTTTCACTTTTCTTAATTTTAACTTCGACCCAAATAGACTCAATACAATAACGTCCAAATGAATCCATCCGTGGGCACAGAAGAGACTGCCATGAATAAAGTATCGAACCTGTTTGCATTGGGAGTGTTGGGTCAAGTCGAATATGGCTGTAACCTGGTATTGATACATCTTCATCGGTTATATATTTAATTAATCTAGACTCAATACAGCAAAAGAAATGAGACTGCTTTCCAGAAGTATAAAGAATAGATGATAACCCTTTCCCTTTGTTAAGTACATGATTTATATTATAAATCCTATTCCAAGACCATCCTTGGAAGGCCAAGTGATTACAATGGGCATTTTAGCAGACTGAAGCGAGCAAAAATATACGGTGCCCTCAATACAAAATGACTTGCACATATACTACAATTTCAGGGATGGTAAGTGAATATAGTAGAAGCACAACTCAATGAAGATAAATCATGGAAATCGAAAAGACTCAATACGTGAGACGAGGGGAATCCACACAACGGAGGGACTGTGGTTCACAAAAGTATTATCAAAATGAGATTCTAGATTTCACTTCGAACTTCAATATAAATGACCAATAATTCAATGTAATTCACACATAGATCAAGAAAACCAACCACCAATCAAAAACTACTCTCTCTCTCTCTCTCTCTCTCTCTCTCTCTCTCTCTCTCTCTCTCTCTCTCTCTCTCACACACACACACACACACACACACACACACACATACACACATACACGCACGCACGCACGCACGCACGCACGCACGCACGCACGCACACGCACACACACACACACACACACACACACACACACACACACACACGGGCGCGCGCGCGCGCGCGTGCTCACGTACACGCATGTGAGATAAAATTGCTGAAAGAAGGTGAAAAATACACACACACATGCACGTCCCCCCCCCCCCCCCCCCACACACACACACACACACACACACACACACACACACACACACATGATGATTCGCCATCGTTGGTAGTTTTGATTAGTTAGACTATTTAAGACATGGGAGGTCATCATGCTTAAACAGTGCAAATGGTGGTTCATATCACGAGTCGGATACAAAGGTTGGGTAACAGGTAATGAGTTCGGATGATGGGGAACAGGAAGGACGTCTGGGTACTAACCATGGGGTGGGGGAGGGAGGGGGGGGGACCTTGACCCCATGGCAGTGTTGACACGGGGGCTGGGTATCCTGTGTGTTTCCATGAAAGGAAATGCTGCATGGAATGTAAGGGGGATACGGCATGGTCTGTGACATGGTTATTATTACAATTAAGATCTTGGGGTGCTGGGGTTAATAACGACGCACATGACCATACCTAGAGAACTGGTTTTGGCCCTCTGTATTTGACCGGTCTCGGAGCCGTGAGTAAGAATCACAATGAGAAACACTACCCATTGACGTATCAGGATTGTATGACTGTCGGGAGTCAGGGATATGTACTTGGGGTAGCTCTTGAGGAATAACTAAGTGGGTAACCATGCTGGGTAGCAGGAATGCTATTGACAGATTGGGAGATATTAGAAATACGGTGTGCAGAGGAGAACAACTGTCAGCCACCAGGCGTGTCAGAGTGGAAATCATTGTTAAGTCTGACACTGCTGGCAGTGGACTGAAATTCCCAGGAGACACTACTTGCTTTCGGCCAAGCATTTCGCTGATCCTGCTATGTCTGGTAGTGTCTGCGCGGTGGTCTAGGACAGTTCGCTTGAATTCTGAGGCTAACTGAGTTGTCCCCTTATAAATGAGTTCGATATTGTCTTGGTACATGGATAGTTTAGGAGCGCCAGAAGCTGCAATGAAGGCATCCATGTTGTCTTTAAAAGTGGTTTTAAATTCAAAGCATGCTACCTTCAAATTCCGGTTTGCAGGAAAACCACAGCTATGTACATTGTGCCTGCCTTTTGCAGGGATTAGTGAGCTAAATGCTATCTTAGATGAAGTAAAAACTTGATCACATAGACTAATTAACTGTATCCACTATCGACTAGTGACCTGTTCATTTATCTAAACATGGATGACGAGGGCCTAGCCTTTGTTTGTTAGTTGGTTGACTATGAAGCCATCACTCTAATCGTGTGTAGACATACCTGGGACACAAACATTAAACATGTTGTGCGAGCGCAAACCCAGCCTTTTGGGATCAAGATCTTTTAGGGCAGAGTCACCAGTAATGAGAGCAGAAGTTCGATCGTTAGCTGAAGTAGAGTTGTAACTGTCACAAGGAGAGAGTCTAGGGTTGGTTTTCCCGGAAGATGGGGAATTCTCCTTGTCACCTTTAGGATGTTGGTGTTGTTGATCGCAAGTGTCACTGGGTGTTTTGTCACATGGTTCACAGTTGGACAATGGAGCAACACACTACTGATGGGAATGGAGTAGTCTATGGTGAGTTGAGCAGAAGAAAGGTTATTGTCACCACTGTCAGGTTTGGGAGGGATTTTTGCTGGATGCGAGAGTATGTCATTGGGGCAGTTAGGTTTGGTGAGTTTGGTGACTTTATCAGCTGGGTGAACTTTCACTGTCGAGGACCTGTCAACATGTGAAGAGGGCTGTCCACATTCCACAGACTGTTTGTCCCCGCAATGGACGGATGAGTGCTCCTCTGGCAGCGTGACGACAGGACTGGCAGAACACAGTTCTTGATTTATATGGTCAGTGTCTGGGGAACTATTTTAAGTGATGGCGAGATTATGATGTTGTGGTGGATTGCCTGTATCTTGTAAGTCTGTTTTCTTCATTGCTGACTTGTGTGTTGGCGTCAACGGTTGACTTTGTGGATTTCAGGTTCTTCATTTCAGAGTGGAAGTTGCCAAACTGAGATTTTAGAGACTGGGTTGCGTTTTTTGAAAAAGTCTATTGATTCTCTTAATTGAGATATTCTGATTTCAAGATCCTTTATCCTTGAGTCAACAGAATCCCTGTCTGTCTTTATTAATGTTTTCAGTTCGTTTTTTGTCGCCGTTTTCGTGTCCGCAATCAAGGATAGAAATTAGTTTTCCATATCTCGTTGCTCCATGTCTGCTTTGAGCTGTTGGAACGGTAGTCTGCATGAGTAGATAGGAGAACGCACAGTTTTATGTAGCTTTACGTGATACAGAGTGTTCATCTTCGAAGTCGTTTTGATCTTGTTCCTAGAGGAGCTTTTTTTTTTTTTTTTCTGTCCCAACTTCTGCGCCACCTCAGAGGCAGTGCACCACCCCCACTCATTCCGACACCCCATCCACAGCCACAGCCCAGTCGGCCCCGCCGCAGCTCCAGCACTGGCAATCTACAGGGAGCAGTCATGTCAAGTCATCAAAAGGCAACCCACTGGAGGAGACCCTGCACTGCTGCCGAGTCACTTCGGTGGTGTTCAGTGGCGCCTGTTCTGATCTAACATACGCAGGACACCACCTACTGAGCCCCCTACTGACGACACTGATTGCTTAGTCGCGGAGCCGGCGTGAGTGAGCTCTCCCTCCGGAGGGCACCGCCACGTCCGTCCAACGACAGCCACCATGGACTCGCCGATACCGGTGGCCCCGACGGAACTAAACCAAAGCCACAGACGTGGAGGTGACATCGAAATTGAGGTCACCATGAGAGCAGGGCATGAAGGGCCACAGAATTTGAGACATTTTTTTATGCTGATCGATGAGAATGAGGATGATTAAGATGATGCTACGGATTTCCATTTCGGTCTGAGACTACATGACAGACTCTACGCTTCCTTTCATAATATATCCCAGCGTCAACCAGGCCCGAGAGATACAGGCACCTGCAGTGTTGGTCAGGAAATTTGAGCAACACTCTCAGAAACGCATCCATTAAGTGGATGAAAACTCGACTGTGTGGTCCCTGTCTTCCCAACTGAGTCCACAGCAAACTCAACTCTGGGTAGGAGCTGGTCAGGCAGAAAAAAAACCCACATGACTCTGATGGGATTCGAACCCACGACCTCCCAGCCGGGAGTCCGCGATGCTAACCACTTCGCCATGGCGGCTGGTTTGTTCCTAGAGGAGTTGTTTTTAAACTTCAGTTTTGTCTCAGAGGAACAAAGTAAGGCAAATGCTTTGACGGGGCTGGGTGGATGCAGAACAAGTTGTTGGGGTGTGGTTTGACTGGACAGTGTCAGGGGATCATCACTGAGGGAAGTGAGTGGTGGCGCTCTTGAAGCAGGGGATGAAGTTCCCTGTTCTGTGACTGCTTCCGAGTCTGCACAGGCACTCCAGCTATCCTGGAAATCTGTCACTTCTGTTGGTGCAGTCAGGGTCCCATTGCAGAGGCAGTCAGGGAGTTGTGGTCCACTGTAGAGGCAGTCAGGGAGACATTATAGAGGCAGTCAGGGAGATGGGGTCCATTGTAGAGGCAGTCAGGGAGATGGGGTCCACTGTAGAGGCAGTCAGGGAGTTGTGGTCCACTGTGGAGGCAGTCAGGAAGACATTGTTGAAGCAGTCAGGGAGATGGGGTCCATTGTAGATGCAGTCAGGGAGACAGGGTCCATTGTAGAGGCAGTCTGGAAATGGGGTCCACTGTAGAGGCAGTCAGGGAGATGGGATCCACTGTAGAGGCAGTCAGGGAGATGGGGTCCATTGTAGAGGCAGTCAGGGAGATGGGGTCCACTGTAGAGGCAGTCAGGGAGACGGGGGTCCATTGTAGAGGCAGTCAGGGAGACGGGGTCCATTGTAGAGACAGTCAGGGAGACAGGGTCCATTGAAGGGGCAGTCAGGGAGACAGGGCTGAGGGGGGTGAACAAAAGTAAGAAATACTTGTAGAAGATACAAATTGAATCTGTCAATGTCCTTGTCGAGCAAAAATAAACTATC
>JADBJO010031067.1:0-2500 GCA_016801955.1 Conus betulinus | reverse complement strand
TGCTTTGAAGTTTCTTAAGTAAATAATTTGGAGCACTAAAAAATATTTCTTGTCCATAGGACAATTTTGATCGAATTAATGTTGTGCTAAGATGTTTCAAAATTTTACTGTCTTGTCCCCAGTATTGTTTACTTATAACTTTTAAAAAATTTAAGCATTTTCTTGCTTTAGTAACAATATATGTTGATGTGAGCGTTCCACGTTAGCTTTGTTGTAAGAAACAAACCCAAAAATTTTACTGAATCCTTGTACTGAATTGTTTCGTTTTCAATTTTAAACAAAGGTAGCTCAACAGATTACTACCATTATTGAAAAGCATCATCATATGAGTCTTTTCTGAAGATAATGCAAGACCATTTGTGACCATATAATTGTTTATTTTATCAAGTTCCCTTTGATATAGCTTCTTGATATAGTTTAATGCCCTTTTAGATGTATTTCTTTTCATTATAACATCCATCCATATACAGATATCATCTGCATATTGTACTAATACTACATGTTTTGACAAATGTGATGGCAAATCGTTCATCAAGATATTAAACAACAGAGGTGCAATTACGGAACCTTGTGGCAGGCCCATGTGAAGAGATCTAAAATTTGAATATGAATTCCCAACTCTAACCTGTATACTTCTTTTACTCAAAAAAAGCATTTAATAAAATGGTATAGATGACCCGATATAAACCAGTCTGTTTAAGTTTATAAAGAAGCTTGGCATGCCAGACTTGGTCATAGGCTTTCTTGATATCAAAGAAAGTTGCAATAACGTTTTTTCTTCTCGCAAACTGTTGTTTTATGTTTGTTGTAAGTTTCACCAATTGTCGATTGCAGACCTGCCTTTCTGGAAGCCTGCTTGGTTAATGGGAATGATTTTATTTACTTCACAATAGTGAACCAATCTTCTTAAGATAATCTCTCTCCAGAAGTTACATGTATGTGAGGTTAGAGCAATTGGCCTGTAACTATGTTTTATCTACTGGAGTTTTACCATGCTTTAGAATAGGAACGATGACAGACTGTTTCCAGTGTTCTGGCATAACACCCTCAACCCAACATTTCTGAAACAATTTATGCAACAATAAAACAAAGTTATCTGGCAAGTGTTTAAGCATATCATTAGAAACTATATCTAATCCTACGGATGATTTCTTATTAGGAAGAGATATAAGTGCATCTTTGACTTCATCAAACGTAATTGGGGCATTGATGAAGTGACTGTTGTCACTAACTGGATCTTTGTATTCATCTTTTCCTTCTTCTTCAGTTCTATATGTTTTATTTTTAGGGGCCAGACCTTCTAGACACATGGAGTCTGAAACATATCAGCGAATAATTCTGCCTTTTCTGAGTTTGACGGAAATTCTTTGTTCTTCAGTCTTATAGGACAAGATGGCAAATTTACACCTTTTTTTTTCATTTCATGAAACTTTTTCCAAACTTTTTGGAGATCTGTATGGTTTGAAATTTCATTTGTACAGAAAGAGGACCAGTATTGCCTTTTTCGCCTGCGCTATTACCATATTGCTATAATGATTTGCTTTTCTTTTAGCAATTAGATTCTCTGGTGATTTGTCTTTTAGATATATCTTAAACATCGCTTTCTTATCATTTACAGCTGCATCACAGGTTGGTGTCCACCAGATATTTCCTGAATGTTTGTTTGATTTGACTGGATGGAACTTTGGAATTGCTACATCAGCACTTTAAGAATGGCACAAGTAAAATATGAATATAATTGGTCTATGTTATCAGTATCAACACTTTCAGTATGACAAGCATCCAGACTATTTTTGAATTTCTCCCAGTCAGCAAGTTTATAATTATATTTTGGAATTTTGTCTACGTGAGATTCATAAGACTCTGTCATTTCATTAAATGTTATAATAATAGGAAGATGATCGCTTCCCAAAGTATCGTTATAGGTATTCCAGTTACATTCTGGGGCTAGGACAGGAGATACCAAAGTTAAATCAATTGCTGATGCTCTGTGTGTTGAGATGTCTGGAATTCTAGTGATGCGGCCATCGTTAAGCATATACAAACAAGAATCAACGATATTTTCAACAAAGCGGTTACTAGTAACTGATGCACATCTTTATCCCAGAATGGGGAATGCGCGTTAAAATCCCCTGCTATCAGCCACTTTTCTTTTTCTTGAAGAGTATGTAACCATTCTGTGTTAAATTCATTGGGTCCTTTAGGTAAGTACGCAGAAATGTTTATTGTATGATTTTTCGTTAAATTTTACTTGAGCTGCACACAAATGTAAACGTGAGCAGCATTTGGTGCAGGGGGAGGGCGTACTTTGTAATCTATCCCTCTTTTAATATATATAGCTGCACTTATTTTGGAAGTATCCTCAACTTGCTCATATACAGGTGGGTAATAAAAACCTGGTAGTCTGGGCAGTTTGTTCTTTTTCACGTTGAGTGATTGTAAAATAAGTGCTTGGTACATGTTATTCGCCAGATGTTGAATTAGATATGGCAAATTTGTG
>JADBJO010031066.1:12500-17158 GCA_016801955.1 Conus betulinus | reverse complement strand
AACAGATCTATAAGTAGCATTGTCACAGGACATGTCATGTCATGTCATTCATGTCACGTATTTAGTATGAGAATCAGCGTTCATTTGCACACAGTTTGACATGTTATTTTTGTGTTAATGTTGTTTGCTAACCCCCACCCCACCCACCCCCTCTATCTCGGCCCTCCCTGAACCTTCTCTCCTCTAACATAATGCATACACTGATCACTTGACGTTCTGTGTTGTTCTGATCCTCTGTTAACAAAACTGGTGTCTGTTACCCTCCCCCCCCCCCCCCCCCCCCTTCGTTTCTCCTCCCTCCCCCCTCCTCTGCCATCCACCCACCCATCCACCCCTCACCCTATCCCAAACACGCACAGATAATCAACGTCGATATGTGAGAGAGGACATGTTTGCATGGAACTGTTCGATCAAGATTTCTTGACTGGCGCCAGCCCGTTGTGCTGGTTGTTGTTGTTGTTGTTTCACTTTGATCTAAAGGAAATCTTTAGTTCTGGTGTACTGATCTACGGCCAATCATTTATCTTCTCTGTCGTGCTTTGGTACGATTGAGTAGGAAAACGAAAACAAACAAACAAACAAAGAAGAAACACAACAAAAATCTTCAATGAAACATATAAGCAATAGCATATCAAAACATATACCAAACGGATAAATACGTCGTCTTTAAAGGTGCGCGCGCTTGCTTGTGTGTGTGTGTGTGTGTGTGTGTGTGTGTGTGTGTGTGTGTGTGTGTGTGTGTGTGTGTGTGTGTGTGTGTGTGTGTGTGTGTGTGTGTGTGTGTGTGTGTGTGTGTGTGTGTGTGTGTGTGTGTGTGCGCGCGGTCTCTCCCGTCTTTGTGTGTGTATGTATGTGTGTCTGTGTGTTCATATTCGTCCGATTACGTATATGTTTTCATACGTCATCGCCTATACGTATCTATTTGTCTTTCGTATTATGTCACAAGTCCTGAAGATGAGCGAAACGTTGAAGATATTTGTTTTGTTTGTTGTTGAATTGTTTTTGTTGTGACTGGGCGACAGCCTGTTGTAGTGGTGTTCTTGTGTTTTAGTTTGGTCAGAAGAAGGAACTTGGTCAAGAAGAAGGTGTTGGTGGTCGTGTGTGTGTGTGTGTGTGTGTGTGTGTGTGTGTGTGTGTGTGTGTGTGTGTGTGTGTGTGTGTGTGTGTGTGCGCGCGCGCGCGCGCGCACACACACTTGTCTGCGCGTGGTCTGTCGCGTGTTTGTGTGTATGTATGTGTGTCTGTGTGTTCATATTCGTCCGATTACGTATATGTTTTCATACGTTATCGCATATATGTATTTATTTGTCTTTTGTTTTATGTCACAAGTCCTGAAGATGAGCCAAACGTTGAAGATTTTTGTTTTGTGTGTTGTTGAATTGTTCTTGTGTTTTAGTTTGGTCAAGAGGAAAGAACTTGGTATCGATGTGTGTGTGTGTGTGTGTGTGTGTGTGTGTGTGTGTGTGTGTGTGTGTGTGTGTGTGTTCTCATTTTACTTATAAATGTAAAACGTCTCCCTGTTCATTTTCCTTTAAGATTTTTATGTCATCGAGATGGTATTTGTATCGTTGTCGTTTCTCTTTAATTTATTACGTTTTTTTTTTTTTTTTTTTTTAAATGTCGGTACAACAATGTTAATCTGACAGTAAAATGGTTCCAGTCAGTCAGTGTGTGTGTGGTGGTGTGCGTACGTTTTGTTTGTGTAGGATGACGCAGCCTGTCAAGTGCGAAAACTCTTGAGCAACAGAACTGTTCCAGCCCACTGAGGAAAAGGGAGGTGGTCCTGAAAAGGACCTGAAATTGAAAATGGAAGCCGGTGTGAGAGCAAGGAAGACAGGCTGCTTAAGCCTTGCCACCTGGGGCCTTGGTCTGCGACTTCTTGGGCAGGAGCACCGCCTGATGTTGGGCAGCACACCACCCTGTGCGATGGTGACGCCTGACAGGAGTTTGTTCAGCTCCTCGTCGTTACGGATGGCCAACTGCAGGTGACGGGGGGATGATGATCCTGGTCTTTTTGTTGTCGCGTGCAGCGTTTTCCTGCCAGCTCCAGCACTTCGGCGGCCAGATACTCGAGCACAGCGGCCAGGTAGACGGGAGCTCCGGCACCTACACGCTCGGCATAGTTGCCCTTGCGCAGGAGACGATGGATACGACCCACGGGGAACTGAAGTCCGGCTCGGGAAAGAACGGGACTTGCTCTTTCCCTTGACTTTTCCTCCTTTGCCGCGACCAGACATGATGACGATGACGACGGGTACAGAACGTGCTCTACGTAGCAAAGTGTGTTGGGCGCTTTCAGCAAGCGAGTGTGGGCCGGTTACGGACGCGCATGTGAATAGAGCCTCGCTGACGGCCCTGCCTTGTGCGACAGGAAAACCAACGGCGTTCACGCCGTGAGGCGCGCAGCCGCCGAGCGAACTCAGCCACTATAAATTCCCAGCCCGGGGTCGGCGGCGGCATTTCTCGACAGAGCAAACGACTGTAGTCAAAGCATGCCACCGAAAGTGAGCTCGAAAGGCGCCAAGAAGGCCGGCAAGGCCAAGGCCGTTCGCACCGGGGACAGAAGCGCAAGAGGAAAAGGAAGGAAAGCTATGCCATCTACATCTACAAGGTGCTGAAGCAGGTGCACCCAGACACTGGTATCAGCAGCAAAGCCATGTCTATCATGAACAGCTTCGTCAACGACATCTTTGAGAGAATCGCTGCCGAAGCTTCCAGACTGGCCCACTACAACAAGCGCTCTACCATCACCAGCCGCGAGATTCAAACGGCTGTGCGCTTGCTGCTGCCAGGTGAGCTGGCCAAGCACGCCGTCAGTGAGGGCACCAAGGCGGTGACCAAGTACACCAGCAGCAAGTAAACCTGCGCGCGCGTCTGCTTGTCTCCCAAATCGACCCCCAAACTAACTAGGCCCTTTTCAGGGCCACCCATTTTCCTGAGCGGGATGGTTTGTGTCTCGTTGCTCAAAGAGTCGTCGTTGGCCCCCCTCTTCCCCTTTCGTTTGGTGTCTCGTTGATAATAACGATAGCCTAGGATGATGTGACGGGAAGAAGAAGATGAACCCACAATCCACCAAGAAAAAGCAAAGAGAGAGATAAGGAGAGACAAAAAAAGAAAAAAAAAAAGCCCAGCAAACAAGACAGTGGAGCAGTCGTGCCCTACGACAGATCTATATTTTGCATTGTCACAAGGCATGTCATGTCATGCCATGTCATGTTAGGTATTTGGCCTGAAGATCAGCGTTCATTTGCACACAGTTTGACATGTTATTTTCATGTTGATGTTGTTTCTTCGGGTTTTCTATTGGAGTTGGTGGTGGTGGTGATGTTGGTGTTGTTGTTGTTGTTGTTGTTGTTGTTTTGCAGCAGTCTGTGTTGGCCAAAGTGGTTTGAAAATGTGGTGGCAGAAAGAAAGAAAGAAAAGACACAGCGTCTAGGCTGCTAGATGGGGGGGTGGGTGGGAGAGTGCGTGCAGAAGCTACGTTGTTGAGTTGAACACAGACAGACTGACTGATGTGGTGATGGCATGAAAAAAAAAATAAATAGGTAAATAAATTAAAAAAAAACAAAACAAAAGAAACAAACAAACAACAACAAGAAAAAAATATATATATAGAAAATCAGTCACTATAGGACTTTCTCCCCTTTTGGTAGTAGAAATTGTGGATGTCAGAGAAAAGAATAACACACACACACACACCCCCCAAAAAAAAAAAAAAAAAAAAAAAAAAAAAAAAAAAACAACAACAAAAAAAAAAAATGCAGATCAGGGAAACGAACCCTGGTCTCCCGTTTGACAGGTGGACACGCTAACAACTAGACTACCGAACAAGTATCAGAGGCCACCTTCCACTTAAGCTTATAAAGAAAGACACAGCGTGTAGGCTGCTAGATCGTGAAGGGTGGGGGGGAGTGCTTGCAGAAACTACGTGGTGGTTGAGTTGAACACACGGGCAGACAGACTGATGTGGTGATGGTGTGACTGGCGCAGGGAGCAGAATAATAAGCTGGAGGCGAGCCTTGATTCAGCGGCAGGCAGGCAGGCCGGCAGGCAGGTGTAGATCAGGGAACAGGCTAGATTCAGAGCAGAACAGATGGACCGGTGGTGGGGGGTGGGCTGAGGAAAAAAAAACAAGATTGGCGGCGGCGGCGTCGTCGCAGCAGCAGCCGCCAGCAGGAGGGAGGGAGGGAGGGGGGGAGGGAGGGGAGGAGGGGTGGGAGTGAACGCGCGTGAATCCGAGTGGCAGAGTGGCATATGGTAGATATATATATTGAGGGTCGGAAAAGAATCCTTTATATAAGAGACTGCGGCCCCCTGATCGACTGGTGTTATTATCCAATCGTTCGAAAGTCTGGCACCATCGTAGAAAAATGATTGGTCGTAGATCAACAACCTCACCTAATGCCAAGGACAACGTCAATGTCAAGGCTGAGTATTTGTTCCGATTTGGGGGAGGGGAGGGGAAAACACACACACACACACACACACACACACACACACACACACACACACACACACACACACACACAGAGAGAGAGAGAAAAAGAGTACCGACACATTCCTTCGCAAAACTGCTGCTGTTTGTTAGTTCCTTCCTTCCTTCCTTCCTTCACATGATTATTCCCTCCACCCTCACTCCCATCCTCTCTCTTGCTTGC
>JADBJO010031066.1:0-7500 GCA_016801955.1 Conus betulinus | reverse complement strand
GGTAAACCAACTTGTTGGCACTGACAGTAGACACTGAACACATTGGCTGAACGGTCTGGGTACACACGAGACTGACACCAGGCTACACATTAGTCTTCAACATGGGACAGACTCAGGTTGAACAGTATCAACACAGGACAGACACGGGATGAAAGGTGTCGACACGGGACAGGGTAAAACTGATTTAAAACAACAAACAGCAACAACAACAAACTGAAGTGGGAGCTCTTCACAGTTTCGTGATGTTAACAGATGTTGGTGTGCACACACGCACACGAACGTGTGCGCGTGCGTTAGCACGCACGCACGCACACACACACACACACACACACACACACACACACACACACACACACACACACACACACACACACACACACACACACACACACACAAACTCATACTCGAGCACTCGTACACACATGCATTCACTCTCATAAACACACGCATACACGCACACATACGCGCACGCACATACACATCCACGCCCATTCAGGATACACTTCGGTGCTGCTCGCACCCCGATCCGTCGGAGTGCAACAGCAGTGGCCCAGAAATCCACCTGTCGGACATCGACACAAGTCTGGAGCAAGCTATAGACAAAAAGTATTTCGGAAGGATGTGTTCCATCAAACGGATGATGTAAGTGTGCTGCTGTGTGAATCAAACGACGTCGTTCAAGAATATTCACACACACACACACACACACACACACACACACACACACACACACACACACACACACACACACACACACACACACACACACACACACACACACACACACTTGTGAACAGTGGTAAACAGACACAGCAGTGTTAACCGACTTGTTGGCACTGCCACAAAACACTAAACACATGGGCTGAAAAGTTTTGATACACACGAGAACGACACCAGGCTACACAGTTGTCTTCGACATGGGACAACCTCAGAGGATGAAAATTATCAACACAGGACAGACACGGGAAAAAGGTGTCGACACGGAACAGGGTAAACTGATTTAAAGCAACAGCAACAACAACAAACAAAACAACAACAACAAAACTGATCTGGAAGCATACACGCATACGCACAAGCGGGCGCTCGCGTGCCCGCGCGCCCGCGCGCGCGCGAACCCGGGCGCGCGCGTACACACACACACACACACACACACACACACACACACACACACACACACACACACACACACACACATACATGGTGGGGCAACAACAACTGCGAGATAACGCACGCATGCGAGGAAACAACACAAAAATCCGTGATCGTGTATGAGAATCAGCGTTCATTTGCACACAGTTTGACATGTTATTTTTGTGTTAATGTTGTTTGCTAACCCCCACCCCACCACCCCCTCTATCTCGGCCCCTCCCTGAACCTTCTCTCCTCTAACATAATGCATACACTGATCACTTGACGTTCTGTGTTGTTCTGATCCTCTGTTAACAAAACTGGTGTCTGTTACCCTCCCCCCCCCCCCCCCCTTCGTTTCTCCTCCCTCCCCCCTCCTCTGCCATCCACCCACCCATCCACCCCCCTCACCCTATCCCAAACACGCACAGATAATCAACGTCGATATGTGAGAGAGGACATGTTTGCATGGAACTGTTCGATCAAGATTTCTTGACTGGCGCCAGCCCGTTGTGCTGGTTGTTGTTGTGTGTTGTTTCACTTTGATCTAAAGGAAATCTTTAGTTCTGGTGTACTGATCTACGGCCAATCATTTATCTTCTCTGTCGTGCTTTGGTACGATTGAGTAGGAAAACGAAAACAAACAAACAAACAAAGAAGAAACACAACAAAAATCTTCAATGAAACATATAAGCAATAGCATATCAAAACATATACCTAAACGGATAAATACGTCTTTAAAGGTGCGCGCGCTTGCTTGTGTGTGTGTGTGTGTGTGTGTGTGTGTGTGTGTGTGTGTGTGTGTGTGTGTGTGTGTGTGTGTGTGTGTGTGTGTGTGTGTGTGTGTGTGTGTGTGTGTGTGTGTGTGTGGCGGTCTCTCCCGTCTCTGTGTGTATGTGTATGTATGTGTGTCTGTGTGTTCATATTCGTCCGATTACGTATATGTTTTCATACGTCATCACCTATACGTATTTATTTGTCTTTCGTATTATGTCACAAGTCCTGAAGATGAGCGAAACGTTGAAGATATTTGTTTTTTTGTTGTTGAATTGTTTTTGTTGTGACTGGCGACAGCCTGTTGTAGTGGTGTTCTTGTGTTTTAGTTTGGTCAAGAAGAAGGAACTTGGTATCGGTGTGTGTGTGTGTGTGTGTGTGTGTGTGTGTGTGTGTGTGTGTGTGTGTGTGTGTGTGTGTGTGTGCGTGCGCGCGCGCGCGCGCACACTTGTCTGCGCGTGTGGTCTGTCGCGTGTTTGTGTGTATGTATGTGTGTCTGTGTGTTCATATTCGTCCGATTTACGTATATGTTTTCATACGTTATCGCATATATGTATTTATTTGTCTTTTGTTTTATGTCACAAGTCCTGAAGATGAGCCAAACGTTGAAGATTTTTGTTTTTTGTGTGTTGTTGAATTGTTCTTGTGTTTTAGTTTGGTCAAGAGGAAAGAACTTGGTATCGATGTGTGTGTGTGTGTGTGTGTGTGTGTGTGTGTGTGTGTGTGTGTGTGTGTTCTCATTTACTTATAAATGTAAAACGTCTCCCTGTTCATTTTCCTTTAAGATTTTTATGTCATCGAGATGGTATTTGTATCGTTGTCGTTTCTCTTTAATTTATTACGGTTTTTTTTTATTTTTTTTTTAAATGTCGGTACAACAATGTTAATCTGACAGTAAATGGTTCCAGTCAGTCAGTGTGTGTGTGTGGTGTGCGTACGTTTTGTTTGTGTAGGATGACGCAGCCTGTCAAGTGCGAAACTCTTGAGCAACAGAACTGTTCCAGCCCACTGAGGAAAAGGGAGGTGGTCCTGAAAAGGACCTGAAATTGAAAATGGAAGCCGGTGTGGAGCAAGGAAGACAGGCTGCTTAAGCCTTGCCACCTGGGGCCTTGGTCTGCGACTTCTTGGGCAGGAGCACCGCCTGGATGTTGGGCAGCACACCACCCTGTGCGATGGTGACGCCTGACAGGAGTTTGTTCAGCTCCTCGTCGTTACGGATGGCCAACTGCAGGTGACGGGGGATGATCCTGGTCTTTTTGTTGTCGCGTGCAGCGTTTCCTGCCAGCTCCAGCACTTCGGCGGCCAGATACTCGAGCACAGCGGCCAGGTAGACGGGAGCTCCGGCACCTACACGCTCGGCATAGTTGCCCTTGCGCAGGAGACGATGGATACGACCCACGGGGAACTGAGTCCGGCTCGGGAAGAACGGGACTTGCTCTTTCCCTTGACTTTTCCTCCTTTGCCGCGACCAGACATGATGACGATGACGACGGGTACAGAACGTGCTCTCTACGTAGCAAAAGTGTTGGGCGCTTTCAGCAAGCGAGTGTGGGCCGGTTACGGACGCGCATGTGAATAGAGCCTCGCTGACGGCCCTGCCTTGTGCGACAGGAAAACCAACGGCGTTCACGCCGTGAGGCGCGCAGCAGCCGCCGAGCGAACTCAGCCACTATAAATTCCCAGCCCGGGGTCGGCGGCGGCATTTTCTCGACAGAGCAAACGACTGTAGTCAAAGCATGCCACCGAAAGTGAGCTCGAAAGGCGCAAGAAGGCCGGCAAGGCCAAGGCCGTTCGCACCGGGGACAAGAAGCGCAAGAGGAAAAGGAAGGAAAGCTATGCCATCTACATCTACAAGGTGCTGAAGCAGGTGCACCCAGACACTGGTATCAGCAGCAAAGCCATGTCTATCATGAACAGCTTCGTCAACGACATCTTTGAGAGAATCGCTGCCGAAGCTTCCAGACTGGCCCACTACAACAAGCGCTCTACCATCACCAGCCGCGAGATTCAAACGGCTGTGCGCTTGCTGCTGCCAGGTGAGCTGGCCAAGCACGCCGTCAGTGAGGGCACCAAGGCGGTGACCAAGTACACCAGCAGCAAGTAAAACCTGCGCGCGTCTGCTTGTCTCCCAAATCGACCCCCAAACTAACTAGGCCCTTTTCAGGGCCACCCATTTTCCTGAGCGGGATGGTTTGTGTCTCGTTGCTCAAAGAGTCGTCGTTGGCCCCCTCTTCCCCTTTCGTTTGGTGTCTCGTTGATAATAACGATAGCCTAGGATGATGTGACGGGAAGAAGATGAAACCCAATCCACCAAGAAAAAAAGCAAAGAGAGAGATAAGGAGAGACAAAAAGAAAAAAAAAAAGCCCAGCAAACAAGACAGTGGAGCAGTCGTGCCCTACGACAGATCTATATTTTGCATTGTCACAAGGCATGTCATGTCATGCCATGTCATGTTAGGTATTTGGCCTGAAGATCAGCGTTCATTTGCACACAGTTTGACATGTTATTTTCATGTTGATGTTGTTTCTTCGGGTTTTCTATTGGAGTTGGTGGTGGTGATGTTGGTGTTGTTGTGTTGTTGTTGTTGTTGTTTTGCAGCAGTCTGTGTTGGCCAAAGTGGTTTGAAAATGTGGGTGGCAGAAAGAAAGAAAGACACACAGCGTCTAGGCTGCTAGATGGGGGAGGGTGGGAGTGAGTGCGTGCAGAAGCTACGTTGTTGAGTTGAACACAGACAGACTGACTGATGTGGTGATGGCATGAAAAAATAAATAGGTAAATAAATTAAAAAAAAAACAAAACAAAAAACAAACAAACAAACAACAACAAGAAAAAAAATATATATATATATATAGAAAGTCAGTCACTATAGGACTTTCTCCCCTTTTGGTAGTAGAAATTGTGGATGTCAGAGAAAAGAATAACACACACACACACACCCCCCCAAAAAAAAGCAAAAAAAAAAAAAACAACAAAAAAAAAAAAAAAATGCAGATCAGGGGAAACGAACCCTGGTCTCCCGTTTGACAGGTGGACACGCTAACAACTAGACTACCGAACAAGTATCAGAGGCCACCTTCCACTTAAGCTTATAAAGAAAGACACAGCGTGTAGGCTGCTAGATCGTGAAGGGTGGGGGGAGTGCTTGCAGAAACTACGTGGTTGAGTTGAACACACGGGCAGACAGACTGATGTGGTGATGGTGTGACTGGCGCAGGGAGCAGAATAATAAGCTGGAGGCGAGCCTTGATTCAGCGGCAGGCAGGCAGGCCGGCAGGCAGGTGTAGATCAGGGAACAGGCTAGATTCAGAGCAGAACAGATGGACCGGTGGTGGGGGGGGCTGAGGGAAAAAACACAAGATTGGCGGCGGCGGCGTCGTCAGCAGCAGCCAGCCAGGAGGGAGGGAGGGAGGGAGGGAGGGAGGGAGGGTGGGGAGTGAACGCGCGTGAATCCGTGTGGCAGAGTGGCATATGGTAGATATATATTGAGGGTCGGAAAAGAATCCTTTATATAAGAGACTGCGGCCCCCTGATCGACTGGTGTTATTATCCAATCGTTCGAAAGTCTGGCACCATCGTAGAAATGATTGGTCGTAGATCAACACAACCTCACCTAATGCCAAGGACAACGTCAATGTCAAGGCTGAGTATTTGTTCCGATTTGGGGGAGGGGAGAAAACACACACACACACACACACACACACACACACACACACACACACACACACACACACACACACACACACACAGAGAGAGAGAGAAAAGAGTACCGACACATTCCTTCGCAAAACTGCTGCTGTTTGTTAGTTCCTCCTTCCTTCCTTCCTTCCTTCACATGATTATTCCCTCCACCCTCTCACTCCCATCCTCTCTCTTGCTTGCTTCCAATGGGGCTGGGGGAGAGAGAGAGAGAGAGAGAGAGAGTAAGGGGGTGCGGTGGAGGGCTGGCTGGGCTGCTTGTTCGCCGGGCGAGAGACGCGGGCGGCCTGCGTGTGTTTGCGCCCAGGACTTCAAAACCGACCTGCGTTTTCCCAGAGCTCCGCCGTCATGGCCCTGCAGGAGGCCAGGCGAGGCCTACCTGGTCGGACTCTTTGAGGACACCAACCTGTGGTGTGCCATCCACCGCCAGAGGTGTCAAACATCATGCCCAAGGGACATCCAGCTGGCACGCCGGTATCCGTGGGGGGGCGGCGACGGCTTAGTCCGGTTCGTTGGACAGTCGCTCTTTGGCCAGCGTTGGCAGCAGCACCTCTTTGCTCTCCTTCTTTAATCCATGATCGGTCCTGTTCAGGCCACAGACCTAATCAAACTTCTCTCAGGGGGTATTGATCTGGGGACCGTCTCGAAGTCTCGGTGTTTCTTGTAAAATGACCAGTGGCTCGAATTAGCTCACCAAGATTTCAACCAAACACCCATACCCAAAACACACCCCAAAATCCTACAAAACCCCGTTCTCATACAACCCAACCCAGTATTCAACGATTGGCTTTGTGTCACGATAGTCACATAGACAAGATCCAGCAAAAAATAAAAAAACGTACCATCTATAAGCGCTCACACAAGACGTAAATAAACACAAAACGTGTGTGGGTGGTATGTGTGTGCGCACCATGTTTGTCCATTACAAATTTTACGGGTGTAATTTTGTGATGTACATGTCGGACAAAAGAAAAAAATTTAAAAAAAAAAAAAAAAAAAGAAAAAAAAAAAAAAAAAAAAAAATAAAAAAACAAATCAAAAATTGCTGCGGTATATAAAACCGTACTCCTATACTCAGTACGGTAGTTTCAAACCAAACACAAAACAAAACAACAAACAAACAAAACAAAAAAAAGAAAGAAAAAAAAAAACAAAAAGAAAGAAAGTGTATATATACAAACCAATTTCAGTCACTACTAGCACTGTTCTCCTTGTTGTGTTTGGATGTTTGTGTGTGCATTTTCGTCGTTGTTTTATAATATTTTTTATTTTATTATTTTTTAACGGGTGGAATGTAAAGAAATTAAAAAAAAAAAAAACAGAAAAAGAACAACAAAGGAGGGAAGGAAGAAAAGAAAGAAAGCAAAGGAAAAAAAAAAAGACATATCGGGGTAGTACACATCATTACCAACGAACGGTTTCGTCAGTGTCGTGCTGACTGCCGCTCATAGACCGACTTTTTGGCACTGACAGCACAGAAAGCTTGGTCTTGATGCGAGCCGTCATGGGCCGAAGGTGTTGTGGGCAAGCCCAAGAGGTGGTCGAGCACACGAGACTCACCAAGGCAGTACACAGTAGTCTCTTCAACACGGGGACAGACTCTCAGGAGAGCCGGAGTATACAACACTGGCAAGACACGGGATGATTTAAAAAGGGTCGCACACTGGGCCAGGGTAAAACTTGATCTCAAAAACAACAACCAAAAACAAAACAACAACAACAACCAACAAAAAAACTGATCTCTGCGGGCTTGTTCACAGTTTCGTGATGTGACAGAATGGTATCTGCTAGCACTCACAACGCAAACACCCCGATGAGCGCTCCGGCGCCTGCGCACAACACTTTCACCACACTACACACACAACACACCATTCACACAACACATTACACACAAAACATAG
>JADBJO010031065.1:7500-17159 GCA_016801955.1 Conus betulinus | reverse complement strand
AGCAGAAGAAGAAGGAAGGGAGGAGGAGGAGGAAGAGGCAAGAGGGGAGGAGGAGAAGAAAAGAAGACGAAGAAGATAAGAAGACGAAGGACAGAAGACACACGCGCGAAGGAAAAAAAGAAATAGAGTTTGTACCCACTGAAAACGCCAGCCATCAGTTTCCAGTAATCTTCTAATTCGACTCTTGTGTTCATTGTTTTAAGGAGATGACCTGAACTTATATTTGTGTGACGTTGCGCGCCTGCAAGTTCATTCAGTCCGAGTGCGCACGTCCTGCTTTTTTAACATGACGCACTGTTTTACTTGAAAGTGTGATGTTGAGAACGGCTCACTGCGAACAGGACAATGACACGCCCGGACCTTCTCTGGGACCGGGAGGATCATTCTTCCTTCCCTTTCAAACCGCTGTGGAACGCCTAGGAACTGTATGTAAACAGCAGAAAAAGGTGGCATGACGGGCCACAGTGGAGAGTAACGCTGTGTGTCAGTCTTTGAATATTAACGTCATTGGCGTAAAGGTGAATATGTCGTTTTTGTGCACAGACCAGGATGTGTGTGGTGTGTGTGTGTGTGTGTGTGTGTGGTGTGTGTGCGTGCGTGCGTGCGTGCGTGCGTGCGTGTTTGCGTGATTGTGTGTGTGTGTGTGTGTGTGTGTGTGTGTGGTGTGTGTGTGTATGAGCGTGTGGTGTGTGTGTGTGTGTGTGTGAGTGTGAGCGTGTGTGTGTGTGTGTGTGTGTGTGTGTGTGTGTGTGTGTGTGTGTGTGTGTGGTGTGTAGATGCGTATGTGTATGTGTGTGTGTGAGCGTGTGCATCTGTGCGTTTCTCTCTGTCTGTCTGTCTGTCTGTCTCTCTCTCTCTCTCTCTCTCTGATCCTCTTCTTGTGCTTTCTATTGCGATGAAACATGACAGAAAAGTAAAAGAGAAAAAAATAACAGGGTAAAAAAATATTATATCAGATAAGACAAATGGAGAAGGAAGATAATCACCTCGCTGCTACAAGGCGAAATTTGTCGTACTAATTATTTGCCGCCATATCAATGCATTCTCTGTAACTCCGTCATCTCTTAAATGTAAATGAACAATGCTGTTGCATTTGTGAAACTGACATTGATTCAGTTTACTCCACACACACACACACACACACACACACACACACACACACATACACACATACACACACAACACACACACACCACACACACGCGCGCGCGCGCGCACACACACACACACGCGCACACACACACGCACACACACACACCAACATGTGATTTTTGATTGTGAAGTAACGAAACCCTTTTTGAATGGGGGTCATACCAAGTGCGGACACTGGGCATGTTTATGTGTTCGACTTTTTAGATTCGTTGCCAGTTATTTCTCTTGTTAAATTAACGAGAAACCTTTTGGAAAGTCCATTAAGGAACATTTTTAATCATAATCGTAAGTTACATTACTTTAGTTATTTTTCTCTAATTTTTCATAGTTTTGATTCTGTCCTAATTCATCTGTCCTTTATTTTTGTTACTATGTAACCACATCGTCCTCATTTCTTCTTTTATGATAATAGTCTAAAATTGTAAACATTATGTAATTTAGACGTCTGCAATCACCTATATGTGTGACGAGACGTAAAACAGAATTCCTTCCTTCCTACACACACACTCACCGGCAAACTGTTTAGGAAAGGAAGACGATGAAGGGGAAACAATTGGTAGCCATTGTGCGAACAAAATGAAAATGAAGAGTATTTTCCCCTGCTTTATTATCGATGGACACACACAAACACGCACGCGCAAAAAGACACACACAGAGACAAATTTCATTTTTTAAAAAGATGTGTTCGAAACGGTATTTGGAAATTTTATGGCTTTGGCAGAACAGACATTGAATCCACACAAATAACTCCTTTAAATGTTGATTGTGGCAAGTCAATCAACTGTGTGTGGCAATGCCATAATAACAGCTATCATTTCGGCGACAAATCTTGATTTGCCTTTTCCGATGGAAGATATCTTTTCAAACTTTTTTAATGGTACAAAAAAGCAGAACCTGACTGATTATTAGACAATACTGAACCATCTGTGTAAACTTGAAGATGTTGAGGATATTTCTTTTGTATCTGCATCTTTACGAATAAGATAAAATAGCTTCTCAGCAACTTTTTTTTTCCTCTCACACTTTGGTATTGTTTCATTTTACTACCTTTCGGTGGCTGCTGTGGGGGTGCTGCTGGATTCTTTTTGGAACCCTTAGTGGTGAGAACACCACAGAATTACGGACTGTGGTGTGTCTCTATTTGACGCAAAGAACACAGACACAATCAGCCGTGTCTCCCTGATGAGTCCGACCAGCGAACGAAAGGCCTAGGAGCAGGCAATACATATAGATCTGCTTCGAGAGGATTGCGATGGTTCCCTCATGCAGCTGGTGAAGGGTTTTCATATTTATAATGTACATTTTCCCATTTTCTTCATCTTCAACCCCCTATTTTTTAATTTCAAATCTTTGCCAAGTCATTACTATAATGACCGAAGAACTGTTAAGCTGCACTTGTTTTCCCCCACTACTTCATTGTTCAGCACTATGCTAAGATATTTGATTGGTCAGTTTTGTCACATCAGTGTGATCAAGATCAAAATGTGCCCTGTTTCTTTCCCGAGCTGTAGGAGAAATCAAAGCCATCTTCGCTAATATCTCAGAACTGACTGTTGACTGCTTCAAAAAGATTTTCTGTACAAGAACCAACGGTAGAATATGACGAAATAGTCTGAGCTCTTTTTGGATAATGAGATTCAGGTTTTATAGCAATCTCATTTTCGTTCACACCTACGAGCATTGAACGCTTCATTACATATGTGGCAAGTGTTAGCTTTTTATGTTCGTTTAATGGTTAGGTATTAATTTTCCCTATATATTCGGTAAGTTGAAGCATAGACCAGAAGACCAAGGCATAATTTAAGGGCTTTACTATCTATGCTTTGCATAATTTCTAGGTTTTACTATCTATGCTTTGCATAATTTCTAGGCTTTACTATCTATGCTTTGCAGCTGTTGTAACAGGTGTTTACGGGTACTGAAGAAAGGCTCTTGTGCATAGTAACAGTTTGGATCGGACCAGTGATGTGGCTAAATGTTTTAAAGTGTTTACATCCTGACACCAGCTGTGTTTTTACTGATAATTTCTTAAAAGTTTAGTGTTTTTTCTCTAGCTTTGTTCAGAAGGTACTGAATACGAAAGTGCCACGTTAATTCAGATGTTAGATATATTCCTAAAAAATTAAATATGAAAGTTCCCACGTTAATTCAGATGTTAGATATATTCCTAAAAAATGAACTGAAGGTTTGTGTAGTTTTAAAACGGAGTGACTGAGGGCGGAAAACGAAGCAAAGAGGGGATATTTACCGCCAAGGACATACACAAAGCGTACTTTGTTTGCCTATGTCCTTGGCGGTAAATATCCCCCCCCCCCCCCCCCCCTCTCTTTCTAAATAAAGTTTTGTTAAGTGTGACTGCATTCATCTCAAAAGAGGACACATCGCTTGTATCGGCGCCATTGTTAAATAACACCATGCATATTTATTCATGTTTTGATATGTTGGATTCCATCGCACTGTATTTCAAAATGGAGCGACCTGATGGCGGAGAACGAAGCAAAGTTTAGAAAAGGGTGGGGGTTAGTTTTCCGCCGAGGGACATTGACGAACAAGTACACAAGACACGATGCATTTTCGACCTCTTGGGTCTTCTTCAAGTGAAAACAAAATACGTAACATTTAACATTTAGGACAGTACAAACAAAGAACGAAGAGCGACTTATCTGATGTCCATGTGGTAAGCTGTGAAGAATGGCTGACCGAAGGAAATGACAGAGGGGATTATGGGAGAGGGAAGAGGGCAGGGCCGGGGGGGGGGGGGGGGGGGGGGGGGGGTTGTTGTTGCGTGAAGGGAGGGGATGAGTGAGGCGATGGGTGTTGTGTGGTCAGTCAGGTGGGGCGGTGCGGAGCACATGTGACGGTTGTGGTTGAGGGGGATTGATAATGATGTTAAGGGGGGGGGGGGGGGGGGTGGGATTATGATTATAGCATACATATACATGTGTAAACATATACATACATACACACACACGCATACATAACACATATCCATGCATCATACATACATATATATATACATGCATGCACATACATACACATACATACATATATATTATACACATTTATTAAAGCAAACCGTTTGGTGCCGATTCGGAAAAAACATTAGAAAAATACGTTGCCTTGGTGTGGCTGATAGAAATAATACTATTTAATCAAATATGAACATGTAAACAGCATTCCTCATTTAACAAGTGAAAAAAAATATGTACCAATACAGAAACTTCATTTCAATATTTTATAAATTAAAACTTGATGCCTTAAAAACTAAATATCACAAACGAAGCAAAATGTATTTTGTGGAGAACGGAGAATAACCAGCAAGCATCTGCTGTTTGACTGTTTACCTCTTCAAGCTCAATTACCACCATTATCAGGCATGTCTCTGTGTGTGTGTCTTTTCAGATTGAAAGCTTGCCCTTCAGTGTTGTTTTTTTCTTTCATTTGTAGTCCAGTTAAGCATTTACTTTACGATTACTTGCAGGTATATTGGGAGGGTATTTAGAGAGACATTCATATGCACTTAGATAACCACATTAAACTACTACACAACTACTACTATACTACTACTACTACTAATACTACTACTACTACTACTACACGTACACTCTTTGACTGAATCGGTGTCAGCAGACACCATCGCCATTGTGGAATGGAAGAAAAACTGCTGCATATCGGTCGTTCTACTCCTGGTGCTCGAACCCCACTCTGACTGGACAGTTGCCCGCAACCATACCTAGGGAACGATAACGTTGCATATCTCACAGTCCACGTCTGTCCACATATTGCTGTCCACGTTGCGGACAGTTTGACCGATGTTTGTGTCCGTGTGGTTCAAGCGTCCAGTCCTCCTCCTGATTGGTTCCACACAATGCTTTCAACGTTTCGGACAGGTTTGGACCCATGTTTGTGTCCTTGTCCTGATTGGTGGCATGCTCAAGCCATCAAGTTCCTCCTGATTGGTCCTCCTGAACACACTGCTTTCAACGTTTCGGACAGGCAGGGTTTTGACCAACGTTTGTGTCCTACTGTGGCTCAAGCCATCAAGTCTCTCAAAAGCTGCTCCGTCAGCAGGCACGCTGTAACCCTCAGGCTGTGTGCCAGAGTGGACCCGAAACCCGCGCCGTGTTTTGCACGGCCCTGCGCCGCCCGTCCGGGAGAAGAAACCCTGCTCCCGGTTTATCTCTTGTCCAACTTACTGGCGACGACCAAAGTCGTGCATGGTGCACCCGGCCCGACACCCGTGTGATGAGAGCCGTGATTTTTGCCGGTCGTGGAACCGGGTATGGCGCAGCACGGCCGGGGCTGGATCCACTATGCACGTAGCCTTTACGTTTCTCGGGCACTGGCATGCATTTCTCAGTGACTCCTTTGTCAAAGACAGTTTCACAGGGCAACATTGCGACTGAGTATGTGCGTCCCAGTACTGAGCAAAGAAGTCCTGGGCAGATAACGTAAAGAACTTCAACCCGCTCATAAAACCTCTTTCACGTTGCGCACAACTGAGGAGCAGGAGTATTCAGATTCCTGACCGACCACGCGGCTGTCACCATGCACCCTACAACGTTCTGAGATGGGGGTAAACGCGGTACCAAAATGCACCTCGTCTATTTTCTGCTTGATGCAAATTAATGTTCATTGCAACACTGCCTCTCTCTCTATCTCTCTCTCTCGTCTCTCTCTCTCTCTCTCTCTATCTCTCTCTCCTCTCTCTCTCTCTCTCTCTCTGTTGTTAATGTTCTTTGCCTGTATTTTATCTTTCCATCAAGGTTTATAAAAAAAGAATGACAAAAAACGGTCGATGCTTATTTTGCATATTTTTGCAGGCAGACGGACAAACAATCCAACAGACGTATGCAAAAACATTACCTCCATAGTGGCGGTGCATAGTAGATTTCGAACTAAGAATATACCCGTCATCCGCCTATGATCTCACGAAAAAGCTGCAGATTTCTTGGGTGAATAGGACCAGAACCCTGAAGATAATGGCAGAGGCAGCTGAGTTGATCAGATTGCATATCCTTCAGACTGATCTGAAACCCTAAAACTCCGGCTTTTGTCAAAGACCTTTGGCAAGAGGAATGGAACTTGAAGACTGATGACAAACTATTTAAAATCCGTCCAAACATGAAAGAGTTTTTTTTTTCCCATGTTCCCGAGGCGGTCGTGAAGAAGAAACAGTTTGGTGCCGTTTGCATACAGGCCACTCCATTTTACATCCATTCTTATCTTGTAACGGCAAAGAAGCTCCGTGGTGCATTCCATGTCATGTACCACTCACAGTAAAAAATGTTTATTCTTTTAGAGTGTTTGGGACTTGCATGATGATGAGACCTACACATTTACAGCAGATTCCATGATCATCTTGTTCAGAGATGTCCCTCCTGGCGCCATCTTTTTGAGTTTCTAAGGGAGATTAAATTTTTCACCTGATCTAAGATTTTACGGAAGGAAGAATTTTAACAACATTTGAAAGACGCGTTTTAAAGAGTAGTGTGAGTTTTTTTTTTTTAAATTTATTAATTATGACTTGTGAGTTGACTTCAACGCGATTACAGCCCTGATAAGGCCCTTTGCGGTCGGCTGGACTGTAAGCAACATAACCTTACGATATATTAGCTGACAAAAGATCCAGCTGGATCTGGTCGAGGGGGGAAGGAAAGGTGAACTTCATCAACCTTACGTTTCCTGGGTTAGAGCAAGTGTCCGATTGTTACGCGGACAAGACGTCAGTCTGAAGTCGGTTTGACCTTGAGGTTTCAACCCTTCCAGGAGGTGCGGGGTTGAATCGTGGCCACGACAAGAATGTTTACGACAATTACATACATAAACGATGCGATACGTGAGGTTATTGTTTTTCTATTTATTGATATTCATCTTAATTTATTTTATTTTCCGACTTGCTTTATGCCTAACTTCTAGTTGGTTGCTGTTGTTCTTACTTTTTTTTGTGTGTTCCTTTACCTCTGTCAAACAGCAATAAAAGCAACTATAAATGCTTAAGAAAAGAATATTTATGACTAGAGAAAGACATCCAGGGATCAGGACCTGGATGTGGCCTGGCCCTCGTAGAATCTGAATAGTTCAAGGCTAAAAAATGAGGGGGGTTTGGGGTGGAGGAGTGGGGGTGGGGGTAGGGGGGGGGGGGACTTCTTCTCTGAAGACCTTCCACTGTCAACTTCCCCCTAGAGTTTCTTCCTGCTGCACGTGCGTCACAAGCTGGCACAACGTCAGATTTTCTCGTGTACTGGGTCAAAACAGACCGGGGCACCCTGAAATGAAGGGAATCTTCAGACCTGTGGCCCTCAGCACGACACGGGAAGGACAAGTCTGAGTGAGTGCCATTCCTGAGGGAGAACCCCCTCTCCTGAATTCCATCTTCGTTGACGGAGTGGACTGTACTGCTCAGCGCGGGCATTCCCACTGTTGACCAGACTATACTGGAAAGATGTTTTCACAGCGCCCCCGACCCTTGAACTCTCTCTCTCTCTCTCTCTCTCTCTCTCTCTCTCTCTCTCTCTCATCCCACTACCCCCAACCGCCCTACCTCCATCGTCAACCCTACCCCCTACCCCACAACACGACCTTCTCTTCCCTCTACCCCCTCCCGCCACCCCACCGATCCCTTCCCGAACTCCCCTCCTCCTCTTCCCTCCCCCACCCCGACCCCCGACCCCCCTTCCCCTCCTCGTGGTGGCGATGGCATCTAGGTAACGCTGTCAAAGGCAGCGAGGAGTCCTCTCCCCTCCCAGCGACAGGCCGGGAAGACAGATGGCGCGCTGATTCTCTGTGTGTGTGTCGTCTGCTTCCTTTCGGAGAGAGAGATTGGGCATGGGGCTTTGGGAAAAGAAAAGCGGGGAGTAAGGGGGTAGGAGGGGGTCGAGGGGGCGGAGGGGGCGGGGAGGGAGGGGCGCAATATAACGGAGGAGGATGCTCGAACTCAAACCGAAGTCAAACTCAAGCCACGGGGCTTATAGGCCGAGCGAATCCCACAGGGTGTGGCGGGGCATGCACAGGGTATTGAAAAAGAGCGGCGATGCGCTGAACTCCACAGAATGAAGAACTTACGCAGCATGCCTGTTCTTTGAACAAACTGACAAGATATCGATCTCATTTTACGTGGTGCAGTAAATGTTCTGATGATGACTATGTTGCAGTAAGGAATAAGTCGTATGATTCTGTCTGTCTGTCTGTCTGTCTGTCTGTCTCATCTCTCTCTCTGTCACACACACGCTGTGTCTCTCTGTATGTATCTCTCTCTCTTTGTGTGTCCTCTCTTTGCGCGCGAAAATGACACGAGAAAATCTGACGTTTTGTCAGCTTGTGACGCACGTGCAGCAGGAAGAAACTCTCTAGGGGGAATTTGACAGTGGAAGGTCTTCAGAGAAGAAGTCCCCCCCCCCCCCCCCCACACACACACACACATATATATATATATATATATATATATTATACAATGATGTAATGTAATCATTAACGTACTTATGGGAGGAATTGCTAGGCCGGACTTTCCTCTCACTACTAAATAGTTCAATATATCATTGCTGGTCAATGGATGGGAGATTGCATCTCCTATGAGATCCAAGTAAAGGAGGGTCCTGTACAGTTCTCAGCTGCTGACAATGCTTGGCTCATTTAACAGCAGCTCTGACCACTCTGACTGTTGGACATCTTTTCACCTCCTTGCATCCTTAAACGGATCCTGAAGCATCGGCTCAAAGATGTACCCTTATATTTCATACGGTTTGAATATGATTTTAGTTCTTTGGAAACTTATTTCTTCACCACTTTCTTTTCCTTTTCCTTTTCTATCCCTCACTGGCTGTTTTGGGGGTGCTTGCTGGCTTCCATTTTTTGAACCTTTGGTGGTGAGAATACCATGGAATTGTACCCTGTGGTTTCTCTCCATTTGATGACAAGGGACAACAGTCGTGATTAGCCGTGCCACTAATACTGCTTGCAGCTATGATTGCCAGCTTGGAATTTTATGTAAGTATGTAGAGAAGAGAGTTTATATTTATAAAGAATATGCTCACTGACTTTTCATTCTAGGTTTCAATGAGCGTCCCGCTCTCCCCTTTCTATTCGGTTTAATCTCTGCTTTAATTTCTGTTTCATCATTAGGTAATGATGCAAGAATCGTTAGCCTACACTTGATCCCCCACCCCCTCCCCGCTTTCCACTACTGAATTGTGCGATAGAGAATATTTAAATATGAGAGAGGTATTCATAACTTGAGGCAGGTAAGCACAAGTCAACACTTCTTTTATGATTCAAACGACGACTTAACAAAGGTTTGATTACAAACAATGACTGGAAGAGGAAGGGGCGCGGGGTATGTGAATTCCACTAACATCATACAGAACCCCTAGGGGTTTCTGATTGATGGACCAAACCAGAGGTGGATCTTGCTGGGTATCGCCTTTCGTCTGCTGTAAAAAAAAATCATCAGTAAATCCCTGCTACAGCTATGCTGGTGTTATCCATTGCACAAAGAAGGGAATTTCTTC
>JADBJO010031064.1:2500-12500 GCA_016801955.1 Conus betulinus | reverse complement strand
ACAGAGACACAAACAGACAGACAGACAGGAGGGCAGACCTTGTTCACAAACAGAGTGAAAATATTCATAACCGACTTGATTATTTTCAAAGAAAATTGATCATGTCCACAGACATAATGAAATATATTAACTACAGACTTGTCCATGCTCACAGACAGCGTGACGATAATTACTATAGACTTGACTACGTCTACAGACTGTGTGAACGTAATCATTGCCAGGCTTGACTATGCCCATAGGCAGGGCAAAATACTGAAGACTTGATATAATACCACAGACTTGACCATGCCCATAGACAGGGCACAATACTGAAGACTTGATATGATATCACAGACTTGACCATGCCCATAGACAGGGCACAATACTGAAGACTTGATATGATACCATAGACTTGACCATGCCCATAGACAGGGCAAAATTCTGAAGACTTGATATGATACCACAGACTTGACCATGCCCATAGACAGGGCACACTACTGAAGACTTGATATGATACCACAGACTTGACCATGCCCATAGACAGGGCAAAAATACTGAAGACTTTATATGATACCACAGACTTGACCATGCCCATAGACAGGGCACAATACTGAAGACTTGATAAGACTGATATGACCACAGACTTGGCATGTTCAGAGACTTGACATCTTTACAGATGGTATGAAAAACCTTGAGACCAGACCTTGTTCAAACACAATGTGAAAATACTACACATATTCAGCATGTTCAAGACAGTATAAAAGCAATGCAGACGACCATCTGTACAGACGGTGTGAAAAAGTACCACAGCATATATGTCCACAGACAGTGTGACAATACTACAGACTTTACCATGTTTACTGACAGTATAATTATATAAAAGATAGACTATGTTTACAGTGTAAAAATACTAGACATGACCACTTTTACAGACATTGCGAAAATGCTACCGAGTTGATCAT
The DNA here is from genome assembly GCA_016801955.1 of Conus betulinus. NCBI lineage: Eukaryota > Metazoa > Mollusca > Gastropoda > Neogastropoda > Conidae > Conus > Conus betulinus. Next base: position 11,559 of record JADBJO010031064.1, on the reverse strand, counting down.
GTTTACTGACAGTGTGAAACTAGATACAGACGTGACCATTTTCACGGCGTAATAATGTTCACTACAGACCTGATCTTATTTACAGAGGAAAAACAAAACAAAACAAAACAAAAAAAACAGACTTAATACTACAGACTCGATCATGTTCAATGATAGTTTGAAAATACTATACTTTTAAGACCATGTTTACAGAGAGTGTGAAAATACTAATGACTTAGGCATGTTCACAGATAGTGTGAAATCACTCGCAACAGATTTGATCACAGTTAGAGACAGTGTGAAAATACTTACTACAAACATTATCACATTCACAGACAGTTTGAACATAGTAAAGATTTGACCCTATTTACAGTCAGTGTGAAAATACTACAGAGTTGACCTCGTCCATAGACATTGTGAAAATACTAAAACTTGACCAGATTCACAGACACTATAAAGACACTAAAGATTACTTACAGAGAGTGTGAGAATACTTACTACAGACTTGATCATATGTACAGATGTGTGAATATACTACAGACTGATCATGCCTAGGGACAGTCTCAAATACTACATACGTGTCTACATTCACAGACAGTGTGAAAACTACAGACGTGACCATGTTCAAAGAGTCTGATAATATTCCATACAGACGTGACCATGTTTATAGACAGTGAAAATAGTGCTTACTTCACCATATCTGTAGACAGACTGAAAATACTAACTACAGATTTGACCATGCTTACAGACAGTGTGGAAATACTACTTACTTGACCATATTTAGAGACAGAATGAAAATACTTACTACAGAATTGGCCATGTTCACAGACAGGGTTAAAAAAAAAAAAAAAAAACTACACAAAAGGCAACTTCACAGACAGTATGAAAATTCTATAGACCTAACCATGTACAGAGACAGTGTGAAAATACCATATACTCCATCATGTTTACAGATATTGTGAAAATACTACAGGCTTGGTCATGTCACAGCCAGTGTGAACTTTTTTACAAACTCGATCGTGTTCACTCGACAGTGTAAAAATACTACAGATTTGATCTTGCTCTAGACAGGGTGAAAATATTACAGACTTGACTATGTACAAAGACATTGTAAAAATATCACAGACTTGACCTTGTTAACAAACAGGGTGAAAAGACAACGGACTGTTTACAGACATGAAAATGCTCCCAACTTGACCATGTTTACGTACAGTGTAAAATAATAAAAAGACTTGACCATGTTAACAGACGGCGTGAAAATACTACAGGCTTGAACATGTTCACAGACAGAGTGAAAACACTACAGGCTTGATCATGTTTATAGACAAGGTGAAAATACTAGACTTGATCATGTTCACAGACAGGCTGAAAATACTAGACTTGATCATGTTCGCAGGCAGGCAGGGATCAAAAAAAAAAAAAACTAAAAAACTACAGACTTGATCATGTTTACAGACAGGGTGAAAATACTACAGATGTTATATTCACAGACAGGCAGAAAAAAAAACTACAGAAAATCCTCACTACAGATTTGCCCCTTTTCACAGATGGTTCCATTGCGACAATGGTTGTGGTATACACCGTCTTCTGATGAACAATTCTGTCCTACATCGAATTCTGTACAACACAATACATAGATTGAACTTATGACAGGGGATATATCTTAAGAACTGGAACAGCACACAGATTTATACAAATCAAAAGCTAGAGAAGTACAAGTTGGTGGAATTCAATTCAATTCAATATACTTTGTTATCTCATAAAAGATTTTTTTTTTTGGGGGGTGCATGATCAGCAGTAAAAGTTTTTTACATATTTGGGACAATAACAATATGGACACAGTAAAGCACAGATAAAACAACGGATATAACAATGATTATACTAATTATGATAGGTATTATGTACACAAGTACATAAACGCAAGAAATGTCACCTGTACACACACACACACACACACACACACACACACACACACACACACACACAAATGCACACACGCACGCATGCACGGACACACACACACACACACACACACACACACACACACACACACACACACACACACACCGTCACGCATACGCATACGCATGCACAGACACAGTCACACTCATGCACATACTTATAATGTATACACACAGTACATATTCAGCAACTATGCGTGCACCTAGTCTTCTAACGATGTCTCTCATTCATTAGTTCAATCGCTCTTGACACAAATGACAGCCTTGCTTTCTTAGTGGTAGTCTTTGTGGTGCGGTATCGCCTGCCTGATGGTAAGAGCTCCGAGTATTTGGTCAACACATGCGTCCTGTCATTCACAATCACTCTCGCCTTACACACTACTTAGCATGCATACAGTTCGTTCATCTTTCTCTGACGCTCCCCTACCACTTTTTTCCACACACTCTCACCACTCGTTCCAGTACATTTCTGGTTTTTCAGACACAGACCTGCATACCAGCATATCAATTCAAACACCGAAAGAGACTCCATGAAGCAGCTATAACAGTTTTCCAAAAATCTTTCCATTCACTTTGAAAGATCTGGGTTTTGAAGACAGTATAAGCGTGACTGGCATTTTTTTTCTGTTTATTGCTTGCGTGTTGGCGTCAACAGTGAACTTGCTATCAAGTCTCGTTCCCAAGTATTTACACTCATTTACATGCTCAACTTTACAACCATTAATGAAAAGGTCAGGAACTGCACCGGGGTCTCTTCGGAAATCCACAATCATCTCTCTAGTCTTTTTAACATCAAAGTCAAGATAGTTTTCGTTGCACCAGGTTGTGAACAGTTCAACTTGCTCAATGAAAGTTGTGTGCGAGTTGGAGAGGTCTTGAATGGCTGTACCATCTGAATATTTGATGACAGGGGTTAAATCAGTTCCAGAACACAGTCATGGTATAAAGAGTGAAGAGGACAGGGCAAAGAACTGTATCTTGAGGAGAACCGGTGGATGTAGAGCGAGAGTCAGAAAGACAGCGTTGAAAGCAGACAGATCTTTTGATCAGGAGGGCTATGATCCAGAAAATAAGCTTAGGACTGATATCATGTTTAGGAAGTTTGAGAGCCATGAGATGAGGCTGAGTAGTGTTGAAAACAGAAGAGAATTCAATTAATAGAATGCGTAGAAAGGAACGTGGCTTGTCTATGTGGGTATATGATACGTACACAGGAACGTGGCTTGTTTATGTGGGTATATGCGTTGTGAAGAAGGGTGAATGTTGCACCATCAGTGGATCTGTCTTGCTTGTATGCAAGCTGGAGTGGGTCCAGTGCATTTCGTGTCTTGGCTAGTAACCTGTGCAAAACAACTCGCTCAAAACATTTCATGACTACTGAGGTCAGTGCTATGGGCCGAAAGTCATTCAGTTCCTTTAGGATTTCTTGATTTAGGTACAGGAGAGATGATCGAGTTTTTCCAAAGGGACAGCAAAAACTTGGAGTGTGACCATGAAAATAACATACTAAGAACATAGGACAGTTGAGCAGCACAGTTGCGTAAGAGCTTCCACAGATCCGATCTGGTCCAACAGCTTTGTTCATTTTCTGTTTTCGAAAGATAGCCTCAACAACAGAGCTGCGGATCTCAAAGTCGTTGTTCTCTTCATCTGTTACTTGTTTATTACGAAGAACTTCTATGACAGACATCAGCTTTTCATTCAGGTCACCACGCTCAAAACGACAGCAGAAGTCATGCAGTGGATTGGCACATCTATCTTCTTCTCACATCATAGTTGCCTGTTGCGGTTTGTTCTGACCCGTTAGTATCTTTATTCCCCTTCATGCATTCCTCATATTCCCCACGTGAAATTCACACACACACACACACACACACACACACACACACACACACACACACACACACACACACACACACACACACACACACACACGTGTGTGTGTGTGTGTGTGCGCGCGCGCGCGTGTATGTATGTGTGTGTGTGCGTGCGTGCGTGTGTAGTGGAGCGTCCGTGCGTGTATACATGCTTGCGTGTGTACATGCGTGCATGCGTGTGTGTGTGTGCGCGCGCGCGTGCGCGCTTGTGTGTGTGTGTGTGTGTGTGTGTGTGTGTGTGTGTGTGTGTGTGTGTGTGTGTGGTCGGCTTGGCTAAATTCAACACGGATTGAATTGTTCACACAGAAAAGGGGACTTTCACAGCAGAAAGTAAAGATGACGCCAGTTATTAAAAAGCAGAGTTGCGGTGGATTATATGTTATCAGACAGAGATATTGCTATTGCCAAAACTTACTGCACTTGTTGCCATCTGCAGCACTGCAAATGCCAGCCACACATTCTTGTTTTGCCTTGCTACAGTCTTCATCGAGCCGAATCTCTGAAAGCAAAGACAAAGATTTGCTTGAACTCTCTCTTTCTTTCTATCTGTCTGTCTGTCTGTCTGTCTGTCTGTCTGTCTGTCTGTCTCTCTCTCTCTCTCTCTCTCTCTCTCTCTCTCTCTCTCTCTCTCTCTCTCTCTCTCTCTCTCTGAGAATTATTAGCGTGCAGAAAACTGAAAAAATCGCAAGGCAGCTTGTCCTGACGGCATTATTAGTGAACTGTTTGAACATGCTTCTGATCAGGTCGTGCAATTCTTTCTAAAATGTCCAACATATTATTTGATAATGGTACATTTCTAGAAAACTGGACTGCATCAGTTCTTTGGCCAGTTTTTAAAAAAAAGGGTTATGTTAATAACCCTAACAATTACAGAGGGATTTCTGTTAGTAAGAAAAAAAAATACATAAAGGTAAACTCTTTAATGCATTAGAAGTATGTATGACAGAGTAAGAAGCAGAGTTCGTTGTGAGGCGAAACATACTGCCTATGTTAGTTATTCCAGAAGGGTCAAGCAGGGAGATGCATGTAACCCTATCTTATTTTCTTTGTTTATTTATGAGTAATCTTTTGATGCAGTCAACAATGGTAAGCACGGTGCTTTATTGCCGCTCGACGCTTTTGAATTAGTTATCCTTCTGTTGGCCACGCACAACAGCTGCCCATGAACGGAAGCTAAGGAATTGCTCGACGGGCCTTTTACCGGAGATTCCTTATTAGGAATGAGGGGATGCACCAAGCCGCCATTGCGAAGTGGTTAGCGTCGCGGACTCCTGGCTGGGAGGTCATGGGTTCGATTCCCATCAGAGTCATGTGGGTTTTTCTGCCCTAACCGGATCCTACCCAGAGCTGATTTTGCTACGGGCTCATTTGGAACGACTGGTACCACACAGTCGAGTTTCATCCACTACATGGATGCGTCTGTGAGAGTGTGCTCATATTTCCTGACCAACACAGCAAGTGTATTTCTCTCGGGCCTGGTAGAAGCCGGGACACATAATGAAAATAAACACAGACTACAGCTCTGTCACGCTGTCTCAGACTGGAATGGAACTCCGAAGCCTCGTATACATCATCCTCATTTTCATTGATCAACATTAAAAAAAAAAAATTAAGGATGCAAGCCAGAATGAATATCTACTGACATCAGTTAAAGAAAGAAAACTACCTTTATATGGCCCTGTAATTAGTTCTCTGTGCCTTTGGTGAGGCAGTCCTCCAGAGAACTGTTTAGGGTGAAACACGGAAGGGAGCGGGTGGCCTAAAGAAAAAAAAAAAGACTGACAGTATTCAGAATGGACAGAGGAAAGAGTAGTGGAGAATCAAGCCTTGGCACAGAAAGGACAAGACTGGATGAACTTGGTGACCTGTTCTTCAGTGTAGCGCCTGATGACTCATCATCACACAATGAAAGGTCAAGGAGGATTGTTAAAACACATTGAGGGAATATAATTCAAATGAAAGGCAGAATACACACTTTAAATTGTACACAGTTAGGGAAGAAACAAACAAACAAACAAACAAAACAAAACAAAACAAAACAAAACAAGCAAAAAAAAAAAAAAAACGCTCACTGCATGTTCCGTTAGAACACATATCACTGGCCAGACACAGGTCTTCACGGTCGCCGCAGTTTCTCCCAGAATTCATTTCTGTTATGAAAACACAGTATACCCAAAGAAGTCTATTTCATGCTGCTATGCACAGTGACCACAGTCTTCTAGTCTGTATTGAGGTTACAGTAGATCTAACAGACCATGGCTCATGTTGCTGTGACTTCAGTCTAGAGGTTTCACTTAGGTAAACTTTCATTAGGTAAGCGAAAACAAAGTGTGTACAACAAATTGTAGTGTACCGTTTCCTAAATTCTTTACTAATGTAAGGACAAGCACAGAACTGTAAAACTTCCCTGCTTTCTACGTATGTGATTCCTCCACCATACACAGCACACACACAGACTCGCACGTGTGTGTGTGTGTGTGTGTGTGCGTGTGTGTGCGTGTGCGTGTGCGTGTGTACGTGCCTGCGTGCGTTTTCTCTCTCTCTCTCTCTCTCCTCTCTCTCTCTCTCTCTCTCTCTCTCTCTCTCTCTCTCTCTCTCTCTCTCTCTCAGCCTCACTCTCTTCCTCTCCCTCTGTGATGTGATGTGATGTGATGTGATGTGATGTAATGTGATGTGTGTGTGTGTGTGTGTGTGTGTGTGTGTGTGTGTGTGTGTGTGCGTGTGCGTAAGACATAGACATACAGACATAAATGGTTTATTAGTTTAGCATCTAGGCCTCAACAAATGGCTGAACAGTGATATGAATTAGTCAAAGACATGTTAAGAAGGAAATAGAAAAGAAACAAATCGCATACAAATTATTCAGCTGATTTCGTAACCCTACTTGCGTTTCAGATATTGATATAATATCATATGCAAATAAAAAAATAAAGGTTCGACAAGAGTAGGTGTTAGCAGAGCCCCTGCCTTCCGTCGTTAATTATGCCAGCTGCTAATTCATTTATAAACAATGATAATAAGACAGGACTGCAAGCATCTCTGCTTTACTCCACGCAGGCAGTTTATGTAATCTGTCAGAGACGAACATTTTTAACCCTCGTCTTTTAGTTAGTATAAATGCTTTTCAAACAATCAAATAATATACCTCGAATTCCGTTTTTCTGTAGGATAGGTCTAAACAATTTCCTTGAAATAGAATCGAATGCTTTCTCGAAGTCAATGAAAGCGACATAGAATTAACGATTCCGAGACAATTGCTTTTTGAATAACGGCAAAAAGTGTAAAGATATGATCTATTGTTGAGTAGTCTTTTCTAAAACTAGCTTGATGTTCATCTATGATATTATGCATATCAATCCAAACTTGTAATCTGTGATTTATGATATGGCTATACAGTTTTCCGCTGATGTCTGTAAGCAAGATACATCTGTGTGTGTGTGTGTGTGTGTGTGTGTGTGTGTGTGTGTGTGTGTGTGTGTGTGCAACAGTTGCCAGCATGAACTCATTTAACCTGATTTTACCTTATTTTATCTGAATAGAAATTTAAAATAACTGACATGTCATTTTACTTTATGTGAAGCTCTTATCATTGTACCTTGACCTAATGAAGCTGAAATTTTAAATAAATGTTACCGAACCGCCAAGAGAAACGTGGACAAAGGAGTCACAAGACAAAACACGACGCGTTCCGACCTCTTAGGTCTTCTTCAGGCAAGACACAAACAAATAGGACAATGAAAATGAACGAATTTGACGCTTAGCTTTGATCTCTTCGGCGCAAGGTATTGCTAGTAAACTGCTGCATTTGGAGGATACTGAAATACTATTATGTGGTGACATGAACGCCAGAACTTGTGATGAGATCACAGACATTTTAGATTAACTATGAAATACACATTAATCATAATAAGAATGATAGCCATATGGAAAGAACTTCTCAAAATAAATGTTCAAATTCATATGGAAAGAAGTTAATGAACATGTGCACTGTTTCGGGACTGTACATTTTAAACGAAATATGCAATGGATACCTTAAAGGTCGTTTCACGTATATTTCTGATGTAGGATGCAGTGTGAATGATTAAATCCTGATGTCAGTAAATGATCTTGAGTTTCTGTATGAACAGTTGACACTTAATGTTATGGAAAGATTTGAATCTAATCATCTACTATGTATTAATATAAACAAAACTGGTAAGAAATGCACTAGCATGGTTCGAATGGTACAAATAATCAGTTTATTGTTGTAAATTGCTGGAACAAGGATTATGCTTTGAGATTTACACATTTCATGGACTCAGGATGTGAAAGAGAAGACGGCAATAGCAGAAGATCTTATTGATTTGATGTAAATGAAGCCATATGTAGATTGAAATATGATCATGAAAGAACACGCTGAACATTTGAAGAAGAAGAAGAGAGCTTTAAATACGAGAACCCCCGATGACAATTGGTATGACAACGACTGTGAAATATCAAAAAGTAAAAAGCGTAGCCTATGAAGAAATGTTTGTAAAACTTTAGACAGATATGATCGAGTCATATTCTGTGTTTCAGGACGTGAATACAAAAATCTAAATAAAAGAAAAAAAAGAGGGAAATACACAATATGTCTTTGTTAAATGAACCGATCGATTCTGTGAAGGGTCAACAGGTCTTTTGGGAAACTATACACAAAATTTCAAAGAAAAGATGTCAACCATCAAACGTTATTTCTATATTTGAATGGTTTGAACATTTCAAAAACTTGCTAGAAAAAGAAAGTGACGGAAATAGTTCAACAGAAATCATAGTTAATCATAATGAATATGAAGAGTTTTTACTTATGATAGAGCAATATCTACAGAAGAAGCATTGTTAACCATTAAAAACATGACAAATGGAAAATTTGCATGTCCTGGTGGTTTAATCGGGGATTTAAAAAACTATTCTGATGAGTCTGTTTTGAATTTCCAAGTAAAACTATTCAACTTTCTTTTCGATAATGGCACTTATTCTGACAGCTGGATCCGATCTATTATTCTACCCTTGTTTAAGACGGGCGAGGTAAAACAATGTAAATAACTATAGAGATATTTTATTATGTGATATTTGTAGCAAAATTTATAGCTCTGTTATCAATAGCCGGTTGCAGGAATGGGTAAGTCAAAACAATACAACTGGGGAACATCAGGCGGGGTTTTCCCACATTCGATCATATATTTACTCTGCTTGCTGCTGTTCAGAAACAATTTGTAAATAA
>JADBJO010031063.1:0-17161 GCA_016801955.1 Conus betulinus | reverse complement strand
CTTACAAACTGACTTTAAAGTCTTCGTTTTGCTTATGTCCTTCTACAGTCGTTTAAACGACTAGAACCATTGAACAACACCCTGTGTTTCACGATTGCCCACTGTCAACTTTCTCAAAAATCGTGTGTTTCAAACGGCCGGGTTATGGACCCAATAATGTATTGTACAACAATTGTATGAAACTGAAACCTTGAATTGCAACTCAGTCCTTCCCTCAGTCTAATCCGACATTGTCTCCCCTGTGTCGGGTCAGGCGTGTGATCTGGGAGGACAACCTGCGGTTGATCGAGCAGCACAACCTGGAGGCGGACCGTGGCCTGCACACCTACCGGCTGGGCATGAACCCTCTGGGTGACCTGGTCAGTCAGCAGACCCAGACAGATAGATAGACAGACAGACAGACAGGTAGCAGGATAGATAGGTAGGTAGATAGATTGATAGATAACTGGATAAATGAATAGATAGGTAGATAGATAGATAGACAGATAGATCGAAAGCCTGATCAGTGGATAGATAGATAGATAGACAGACAGATGAATAGACAGACAGATAGATAGACAGATAGGCAAATAGACAGGCAGACAGATAGACAGATAGATAGATAAGTACGTGGATAAACAGATAGACACACGGACAGACGGACAGATAGATAGATAGATAGGTGGGCAGACAGACAGATAGATAGGTAGACAGACACATAGACAGATAGATAGAGGATGAAGGGTGGTGAGTACTTAAAATATATGGTCAAACTATACTGGCTGTCATACCAATTTAGTACTTTTTTACATTTGAATGCTTAGTTCTGATGACTCAATGTTTCAAACTGTTGACACATAGACACACACATACACCGATAGATAGATAGATAGATAGATAGATAGATAGATAGATAGATAGATAGATAGATAGATAGACAGACAGACAGACAGACAGACAGATAAATGAACGATGGAGGGCTAGGGGTAATCAAAACACTTTTTCAAACAACACTGGCTGTCATAACAGCTTAGTTTTCATGTAAATGTTAAGTTCTGATGACACACAATGTTTCTAGCTGTTGATAAATGGTTCATTTATACGTCGTCTGGTTTGGCATGATTTAAGTCTTTTACAGTCTGTTTGACAATATAGCCCACTCAATTGCCAGTTATTATCATTTGATTTCCTAGCAAACTTGGCTTGTTTTCAGACCAGCAAAGAATTCGTGTCGATGTTGAACGGGTACAAGATGTCCGCTAACAGGACAGCTGGCGCCACCTATCTTCCTCCAAGCAAACATGGGTGATCTCCCTACCGAGATTGACTGGAGAAACCAAGGGCTACGTCACGCCAGTGAAAAATCAGGTGAATACTGGATATTGTACCGTAGTTTAACTGTCATTTTTTTTCCCTTTACTAACAATTGACAGAAGGTAACAAAATTTTATATGTATAGGAATGTGTTTTGTTTTGTATTAGATTTGATTAATAATGCCAAAGAGACGTACATAATCAATGAAGTTACCAGCACTGCTACATTCAAATATTTCACTCAATATGCAGAAACCTTATCTCATTTCATATGAGGCGGTAGATATTTCAGCCTTCTTCGCCATGTAGTGAAGTCTTTACACATCACTGAAAGGGGATGATTACAAAGACTTATATTGTTAATACACGTAAAATCAGTATAGGGCAACGTCTTCCATAACAGTTACAGTGACAGCTATGATGGCCTTGATCAAGAGAGAAAGGTTGAAGAAGAAGAAAAAAAGAAGAAATAGAGACATTAAAATAAAACAGAAAAGAAACAAAAAAGAAAAATGGACAGAAAACCTATAAAGAAACAAAAGGAGAATCAGCAACATGGACAATTATGACTCTCCCAAACCATCAAGAATAACGCACGTGATGATTACGATATTGCAGGGCCTGTGTGGGTCGTGCTGGGCCTTCTCCGCCACGGGGTCTTTGGAAGGTCAGCATTTCAAGAAGACTGGACAGCTGGTGTCTCTGTCTGAGCAGAATCTGATAGACTGCTCGAGGAAAGAAGGGTGAGGCTATCAGTGTGATCGTAACTGCAATGATATCATTGTAACGCCTATGATAGTGATGCTGATGACAAGAACAATGTACAAACTTTAAAAAAAAAGAAAGAAAATGGAACAGACTGCAAAGGTGCTGAGCCAACGAAAACTACAAATAAACATACAAAACAATGTATAAAGTAACATAAATGTTGCACACAATACAATATAAAAGAGCCTTTTTTCTCTATTTTTAAATCTCATTTGTTATCTTTATTTCATCAGCTCTATACAAAAGGTTTTCCATACTTCAAAAATGACCTTTCTGCCCTTGTTGGACGCGTTTTGCTGATCTCCTTCAAAGCAGTTAACTAACTGAAAACTATTAACACGATTTCTCATTGTGTGGACAGCCCATAGCATAACATCCACTCAATAATGACCTAAAAATAAAAAATACCAAATCAATTTCGGTGCCCTTACCTACATCCCTATTTCCATCAAATTTACATTCTCATTGTACTCTTATTATGACATACCCCGCATTCTTCCCTCCCACCATCCTCTCCATCTTGTATCCACCCTCATCTCCTCTTCCCCCTTGCCCACATGTACCCTTCCCACCCACTGCTCGACTTCTTTTATCCCAACTCTGCATTGTTACATCACTTCCAAAAATTATAACAATATCTCTTGTTCTTAATGTAATGTGTGTGTGTGTGTGTGTGTGTGTGTGTGTGTGTGTGTGTGTGTGTGTGTGTTCACTACATTGCAGGCAACAATGGATGCCAAGGAGGTCTCATGGACCGGGCGTTCGAGTACATCAAGATTAACCATGGTGTGGACACAGAGAAGTCATACCCCTACCTCGCTCTGGTCAGTCGGACGGGGATTGTTCGATTTGGTTGATGCCTTTGATGGATTTGACGAATTTCAGTGTCCTGTGCACGTCGGTTACAGATCGTGAGAATTGTCCATCATTCCATGCACCAGAAAATATCATCATTCATGATACAAGGAAATCAAAAAGAAACTACCTAATTACACATGATTTTCTTCCTGACCTCAAGCCCCCAAATGACTACATTTGCTTTGCTCACATGGAAGATAAGCTGGATGAAAAAAGCAAAAGACTCGGATGTTGAAACACTGTCTTTGTATTTCATCTGTTTCATTGATTTAACTGACATATGTGGATTGAAAGTCAAAGACGAGCTTCTATTTTCAGCAATTCAGAATAAATCAAAGTAAAGAAGAAAAAAAAAAGGTGAATCATGTCAACACTGAAAACTGACTTCAGTGATTCTTGAGACTTTATGCTGTGAGTCTGAATACCCCTTTCCCTGTATGCTTATCAAATTGCTCTTTAGACCCGCCGACATCCAGAAAAATCACGAGATGTTTATCCAGTTCTTTCACACATTTTGCCAATGAGCTATAAACTGCGATCGTAGCAATGCCGGATGCACGTGCAAGGTGTCCATTGTTGACACTGTTCACCCTGGCGTCAGTATCACATTTAATAAAAGAACAAGTGTCTAGATCTGAACAAGACATGCCTCAAGGAAGACGAATAGAACACTCTATTCAAGGTCCTTTAACTTTTATATAAATGGTACATGTCAGGCTATATGATTTGCCAAACGTCTGTAATGTGTCTTGTGACTGGTGTCCAGTGAGACTGCAATGTACATGTTGTGCCCCTCTGGTCATTTTGTGACGAAGTGTGTGTGTGTGTGTGTGTGTGTGTGTGTGTGTGTGTGTGTGTGTGTGTGTGAGAGAGACAGACAGACAGACAGACAGACAGACAAACAGAGAAACAGACAGAGACAAAGAGACATAGAGAGATTGCTGATTGACCATACGTTCATTAGAACATATGACATTTTTGACAAAGAGTGTCCTGGACCTTTACTCTCTGTCTCCCCTCTTTCCATCCATCCTATCAGATATGCGCATGCACGCGTGCGCTCACACACACACACACACACACACACACACACACACACGCGCGCGCGCGCGCACGCGCACGCACGCACGCACGCACACCACACAAACGCACCTTCTCCCTGAAATATGGCCCCATCCTGTAACCATCCGCATCCTAAAAAGACAAACATTCAAAACCTGTCTCTTTTCGTTCAGAACGACAGATGTCACTTTTCCCCCTCCAACGTGGGAGCGACAGACACGGGCTACACAGACATCACCCGAGGCAGTGAGGACGACCTGCAGTCAGCTGTGGCCACTGTGGGGCCCATCTCTGTGGCCATCGATGCTGGCAACCCCTCCTTCCGCCTGTACAAGTCTGGGGTGTACTACGAGCCTAAGTGCAGCTCCAAGTACCTGGACCACGGGGTTCTGGTGGTGGGCTATGGGAGTGAAGAGGGCAAGGACTACTGGCTGGTGAAGAACAGGTGTGTGTGTGTGTGTGTGCATGAGTGTGTGTGTGTGTGTGTGTGTGTGGTGTGTGTGTTCATTTGTATATATATACACAAACATGCATACACACACACACACACACACACACCACACGTTTATTGACAAGGTAAGAACGTCATAACTATTGACGCATTGAACAAAGTTGTCATAGCTATGACGTCAGTGTTTCTGCCATTTAAAAGAAAAAAAGTTCTGAGATTAAGAGATAAAATTGAGACTTTGAGAAAGAAAAAGAGACGCACACATACACGCACTCGCACACACACACACACACACACACACACACACACACACACACACACACACACACACACACACACACACACACACGCGCGCGCGCGCGCGCGCGCGCATATCCACGTGTCTCTCTACCACCGAGTCCGCAGAGAGAACCAAGACCCTCTGCCACAGGGACAATTCCATAACAGTATTTGCACGTATACACACACGTGCAGATCACATAAAGAATTCCACCCAACCTCATCATGCACCACCCCTCCCATAAGTTAACCAAGATTCCCCCATCTCCGCTCTGCAAATCAGTGTCCATCGGAATCAAGGCCGTTGAGTCCCAAAGGATAAAAACTGTCTTTAGTTTATTCTTCCAGAAATCTTCTCTTCTCTGTCTTGCGGTTTTGTTTCAGGCTGTGGACCTTTTCCACCACAATGCATCTCATGTTCTTCAGAGAGTGTTCAGGTAAGTTGAAATGATTGTTTGACATGAACACATGCACCTTTGTTTCACTTGATGTTAGACCTGTGCAGATAGAAGCGATCTTTCAGTGTCAGCATAGTTTCACCCATGTACTGTGTGCTCTGGCAGTTGGTGCAGTACAGCATGTAGACGATGTTGCTGCTGTCACAGGACAGTCGATGACGGATGGTAAATGTCTCTCCTGTCTGCATACTACTGAATGTTCTGCTCTCAACTAGATGGTTTTCACAAAGCACACAGTGTTCAGCTGTACATTTGAAACATCCAGCATAGATGTCATCTGGAATCGGGAGAGCTGATGGCATGAGCAGATTTCTCAAAGACCGCGATTTTCTTTCGGCTAGTATGGGTGGGAAAGGCATAGCCTTTCGCATTTTCTGGCTCGTGTGGAGAAGAGGTTGGAGTTCTGCAAACCAAGAACGGAATGGGGGATTAGAGGGGTTGTGAGTGACGATGAATGGAACTCGGTTGTGTTGCCTGTCTTCCATCTTATAGCTGAGAGTCTCGTGTCGGGGAACATGGCTGGCTTTGGTTTTTGCCTCCTGGATGGTCGCGGGGCTGTAACCTCGCTGGAGGAAATCACGTTCCATATCCTGGCAACGAGACTGGAAGGTTGGCATGTCAGAACAGAGGCGGCGGAGGCGCAGGAACTGGGCATAAGGAATGTTTTTGATGGTATGGTAAGGGTGGCAGGATGAATGGGCCAGGTATGTACGAGCATCTGTAGGTTTGGAATACAGGTCTGTGTACAGATAACCTCTTCAGATGGATGAAGATGTCCAAGAATGGCAGTGCTTCTTTAGAATAGTTCATATATACACGAGTTAGCACGTGTGTGTGTGTGTGTGTGTGTGTGTGTGTGTGTTGTGTGTGTGTGTGTGTGTGACTTACATACTGGGTTTTTTTTGTTTTTTGTTTTTTTGCACATGCAAAATAAAAAAAAAAGGGTTTACACACGTGAAAAATGACAGGTGATTAGGTAGATTATTGAGGAAAAAAGAACAAGACATGTAAACAAATGAATATATAAATAAGCGAATAAACATATCCACGTATATTGTTTTCAGCTGGGGCAAGTCCTGGGGAATGGACGGCTTCATCCAAATGTCCCGGAAACAGGGGCAACAACTGTGGCATCGCCACCCAGGCCAGCTACCCCCTGGTGTAAACATGCCTCCTGGATAATTGCTTGTTGATGCGCTGGGGTTGTGTGTGTGTGTGTGTGTGTGTGTGTGTGTGTGTGTGTGTGTGTGTGTGTGTGTGTGTGTGAGTGGGGGAGAAAGAGCGACAGAGAGAGACGGAGAGCGAGAGAGAGAAGTGGATATCAAAGGACTTCAGATTAAAACACTGAAATGATAAAAGTGCTGAAATCATAGTCATGACTATGTTCTAAATATATTGATAAACATTGTCAGGATCAAGTATGGGAAAGATGGGAGAATTCGATGTATAGTCTATGGAGGAAAAGGGGGAGAGGAAAACAGATGATTGCGTTGAAGCAGGAGTCCGAATACCTTGATTTACGTTTTTTTTTGTGGAAATAAAGTTTATAAATGAAATCTGGACGTGGGTGTTCCTTTTGTCGTACTCCCAGTTCTTATAGAACAGGGATTACTTTAGAATGGGAACGAAGAAATGCTGTACCTCTGTGTGTGTGTGTGTGTGTGTGTGTGTGTGTGTGTGTGTGTGTGTGTGTGTGTGTGTGTGTGTATGTGTGTGTGTGTCCGTCCGTGGTCAAAATGTGTTCCACTCGCTCCAGACAAAACTGCTTGGTCAATCTTTCTGAAAATTTGCTGGCATGTTCATTACGGGTCACGGATCATGCCCGATGTGTTATTTCGCCGTTACAGCCGTTACTAAAGGCCATAACAGCCCGTAACGTTTTTCCTTGTTTATTGGATATCTTAGAAAGTACTCGGTCAATCTTTCTAAAAATGTGTAGACATGTTTATTATGGGTCACGGATCATGCCCCATGTGCTATTTTACCGTTATAGCCGTTACTAACGGCTATAAACGGCCATAATTCTTTTTTCTTCTTTATGTAATATCTTTGTACACTGTACCCATGAGCACTGATATCTATGCATCCATTACGAGCGCATTGCCTATGTGTATCTGTACTCCAGTCGTACACACACATGATACATGCAGTCAAATATTTCCCTGCATGCAGTGAAAAAAGACAATATAATGCTTCTATTCACATCTCTTGCATACCTATAAAGGGAACGACTCTCAAAGAAAAGAAGAGGGGGGACAGACAGACAGACAGACAACAGTTTCAACAGCAATTGATTGAAAAAAGAAAAAACACCAACGGGACAACGGCGAATATGGGGTGGATGCTAGTAATGCTACTTTTATATTCATGTTTGACTAGTTTCAGTTGAATCACGCTGAAAAAATTAATGAATTCTAGTGCAGTTAATAGACATTGAAAGGGAAGAGGAGCTTCTTTAAGCTGTTGTGCTGTTGTTGTTGTTGTTGTTGTGTTGTTCTTCTTCTTCTTATCTTCTTTTCTTCTTCTTCTTCTTCTTCCTCTTCATCTTCTTCTTTTAGTGTGTATATAGGTATAGCATTTGTCACATACCAACCGGATGAAAGTCAATGGTGAGCAAGTGCCGACGAAAAAAAAAGGCTGGTCTTGTCGGGGAATAGTCAGTTGGTGAGACGATTTGTAAACACATTTCACATACATCTCGACGATGCCGCCTCTGTCTGTCATCTGTCTGTCTGTCTGTTGATCTCTCTCTCTCTCTCTCTCTCTCTCTCTCTCTCTCTCTCTCTCTCTTTGGGAAAAAAAATGAAAGAAAAGAAAAATAATGAAGTCTTTTGTTTCATTTATGTGGTTCTCTTTGTATAAGCAGCGCATTATCAGGATGAGTACAGCCCTAGCATGCAGCCTCAGACAAAAGATAGAACATCATTTTATAATCAGTCAGCAGGGGTAATGGTAATGGTATTATTGCTTATAGCCCGGCCAACCGCAAAGGGCCATATCAGGGCTGTCAGGGGGAAAAGTATTAAATGGTGTTGGCCCTGCTCTCTGTTTTGACTTCTTTGCGTCTGTGCCCTTGGTGAGTTCATGTTGGAGTTGTCAGTGTCGGCAAACTCATGTGGACCCTTGCTGGGCCAACGTAGTGGCGCCTCGGGATGCTCATTGACGCTGGTTCCGCGACAAAGTGTCATCGTCAGTACAGGGTGTGTCGCTGATTCCTGTACACGTTGGATCAAAACAAGTGTCAGTGAACACTATTGAAATGACTCGGCAGCAGCGTCTCCCTGGTGGGTTGCCTCAGGACAAAATCAACATTGACTGGTCACTGAGGACTGCCAGCGCCGAGGCTGCAACAGGGAAAAGGCAGGGTGGGGTTCTGGAAAGAGCGGCTTGGGGATAATGCTACTGTAAGAATATGGACGATGACATACAAAAATGTGTAGTGACGGAACAGCGGAAAGAAGACAAATAATGATAAATCGGGATAGTTTGGTTCTAAAAGCAATTCTCCCTGGCCAAAAAACTGTATTTCATTCTTCCCCCTTCTGATCCATTTGCAGTATTGATTTCCATTTCCTCCCCTACCTTAACTATTCCAGATGTTATTACAAATGTTTGGCCCATAAGAGCATTGTCAATCAACAACCTTTCTATCAGAGTAAACACACCTAGAAGCTCTGGGGTTTTGTTACGATAACTAACACTTTAACTGCAGAACGGTAATCGGTCACACAAGAGGCTGTATTCTCTTTCCAACGGGATTGTTGTCGTTTTTGTGTGTTTGTTTTCATAAAATCTTGGTGCAGTTTGATGATTAGTTTAAAACAGCCGGAAACTGTCACCTTGAGAGTACATGCATTTCATGTGTGTAAGCACATAGGCAGCATCTGTGCAGTGGGACTGTGTGATAAATAGTGAATATATATTGGGTTAACATTATCCCTGCGTATGCGTGCAGCATGAGTCTTTCCCCCTCCCGCACACAGCCACTCACGTAAAACCCCCATGTACGTAGTGATTTTGGCATTTTTGGAATTTGTTGTACGTGTTATGTTTGGTCCGTGTTAACATTATGTTTGGTATCTCCGAAAAGAAGAAATCAAGGACTTTTAGATGAATGTACTTTCAAAACTCTAAGCGATCCTGCATTGAGACAACGCACGGATAAATATAAAGAAGTAACCAAAACACACAAAATAAAAGCAAGTGCAGAGTTTGACGATCAATGTTTAGTAATGGCAAGCAGACAAATTGATACAAAAAGCCTGCACCTAATGAAGTTATGGTTATGATACTTTTTGCTATCAGTTACTATCCATTTTTAAACAATTGCACAGAATTTGGGCTAGAGAGATTTTGCGAGTCAAGCGCCTGTGTGCGTGTTACTGAATCAGTCGAATCGGTTGCTTTGTCATTGTAATCAAGAACATCTTCAAATAGACGTCCCTCACCTTCGTTATCATCTCCACTGTTGATCGACTCTCCCTCGATATCGGAACTGCCTTGAATACATTGAAACAGTAGTGGCGCTGAGCTGGCATTTTACTAGACTCTAGCAGACGAAAGGCTGGTGCCAGAAATGCGGTCAGTTCCAAGTCGAAAAAAAAAAAACCCCAGCAAGGGGTTCTTTGTCTCAGCCGCAGATAGCGAAGGTGAACTTTGGTTGAAATTAAGAACTAGGGTATGTCAAGGGTACCAGGAACCCTCTACTAACTTCTGGCGGGAGTTACTTCTCTTAGACCGTTACAGTTTGAATAGTAGAATTTTTCGAAATAAGAATGCACGGACTTGTGCGTCCGTACCATGCAAGCCATAGGCAGCGGAGCTTTGAGCAGCGCATGGAGGTGTGTGTGCCGTAGGCTAAAGGTTAATGCCGTTACTGACTATAAATAAATGCGACTGAAAACCACATAGGGTTCTGTTTATGCACGCTTTAGAGGCTGCCTTCAATAATGATCGTAACTGAGACAATGTATGAGAACAGGCAGAAATTGACCAGCAACCATCATACAGACACAACTGTCTGCATTCCATGAATCGTTCACTCGAACACACTCTCCGAAGTAATTGTTTTAGTATGCATTACATTTATGTTTGGTTTTGTTTTGTTCATTTTCTAAAATGCATCAAGTGTCTTGTCTTGCTGAGCAACGGATTCTAGAAAACGGAGTTCTCGTGCTTTGCGCCGTTTCTCCAGTATGATGTTCATGGTGTAGAGGAATGGGTTGAGTGCTGAGTTGAGTGGCAACACAAAAAATGGCCATTCCGACGTTGACCTCCCCTGGTATGACGACACCGCTGGCAGCCAGGACCCCACACAGGACCGATAGGAAACCAGCAGAGAAAAATCAGACACGGCAACAGTGAGGAGGCGCATGGCTATAGTGCTTGCTTGGACTGAATATCCTCAGTGCCTATGGCTTTGGTCGTTGTGAGCTGGCTGGATGTAGTGTTGCTCCTCACTGACCAGTAAATAAGAAACTGACCCACACAATCGTGAGAAAAAGGATCAAGTTGCAGACGATCATAATACTGAACGAGTAAGTGTGACCAGGAAAGTCAGCTCTAGTGACAGGCAGTGGGATACAAATGCCTGTCTGGTGAAAAAAACTCCCAGTGTGAAGTCACAGGCAGCAGAGGCACCATTGCCAGAGTAAGTCCCAGTGTCCATATCATAATACAGGCTGTGTGAGCTGATCTGACTCCAAACCGGATTGTACTGAAAGGAAAACGAAGAAGAAGGACAAGGAAACGATCCAAAGTGATGAAACAGATTAGGAATGCTGATACCTCAGATGATAACAAGGATTAAAAACCCTGCAATGCTACAGGCTGAACTCCTCTTCCATGTAGTTTCATTCCAAATGTAACTACCAGCATAAATCTTGTCTGCCACACCAACAAAGACTAAATACATGCCCATTAAAAAGTCAGATATACACAAATGAAGAACGAATATAGCAAAACCAGTTTTATTGCTCTGTGACCACAAATAGGTACGATAGACAAAACCACCAAAAAGTTTCCAAAAAACAGCGAGCACAGCAAATACCACAAGTACACATCTGTAGGCAATGGACTTCAACAAGTCATTACATGATGAGATTTCATCCGAGGGGGCCAAACATTTGCCTCGGAAATTGTCCGGTAACACAACAGAACAACATAATTTAAAGTTATCCGCAAAAAAACAGATATGAGATTTGTCATGTGTTTCATAAAATCAGGAGTGAAATGAGTAATAGGACAACCCTGTAAATTCAAAACTCTAATGTGACGAAAACACACCTTGTTCCCTCAGTATCTTTATTTTGCTCCATGACAAATCTAGCTCGTGTAGATTTGGCGTAAGAGCTGACAACGCGCTCAGGTTCAAATAATCTGTTTGTATATGGGAAATATTTAAAATCATTAGTGATGGACGAGCAGACTGGTTTTCCACATAAGAAATGCTACCAGACAGAGGATTACTGCCAAACTTAATATCCGAAGTTTGGGCATTCCTGCAAAATGACTGAAGTTGACAGAATGAAAGAAATTTTCACTTAAATCCAAAACTGTGAAGATTAGGTAAACGAACTCTCGTTACTTTTCTCAGTCCACATGCCTGTACGCCCAGGTGGATCAGCATAGTGTTATGAATGACGTCATTCAAAACGCATTCCGCTACCTGAGGCTTCAAGAAACCTTAGCTGTGGGAAGGAACTGGTAAGAAAAGTGTAGTTACAGGAGAAATCCAAACCAGAACAAATACACGATTCAGGACAAGCAATGTTGCACGCCAGTTCATCGTCATGCAGTGGGCATTGCGGATTTCCATCACATATGTGATTCACATGCACACAAAGTGTTTTCTTCCTGCCACGACATCGGTAAAAACCTGGACACGTCATGTAGCTGTTACAGTCAAGTTCATCCTCATGGCCTGGACAGTCGATCATGTCATTACACCTGGCATACACAGGAAGACAATAGCCACCATCGTGACACTGAAAAATGAGTGGCTGGGCACGGTCCTTTGTTTTCTGGTAGACGGCTTATGGAAAGCGTTCCAAACCTACTAAAGTTAATCACTGCAGGGGGAGGTATTTCAGAAAGAAAATAATGGCCGCCCCGACAAGATGACTCGTCCAAATGTGTCATGCAGTCCATGTGCCCATTACAGAATTGGGACCGATGTACACACTGAACAAAAGACCGCAAAAAACGGATGTTATACATACAATTCAAAACTTCCTATACAGATCTTACTGATATAGAAACAATCAGTCATTCACCAGGTGACAAAAAGTATATTAAAAAAATCCGTGGCCTCATAAAATGAAATTATATCAGTAAGCAAAATGACAAAGCAAAGTTTAGACAAGAGAAGTTTACGACCAAAGTGAAATAAGAACTGAATTCAAGCATTTGTATGAAAAAACTTTGTCTTGTAAATTGTTTGTCCCTTTCGTCCGACGGAAAAGTACGTTTTCTTTTACGTTTATTTCGATTTCCGCCTGTAGTCACGTCATTTTGAAAATGAAAAAAAAAAACTTTATCAATTAATCAATCAATCAGGTAAAACAATCTTAAGTCTTTTTGTTTCAGCTTTGATACACATTGACGGCTGTCCACTTTGGACGAGAATAGAAAATATGCAGTAACAGTAAACGGGCAATTCCCTTCATGATTTAGTGCGAAACGGGGGATGAGTGCAGGCGGATACAGTATCAACTTATTCATTAACACTTGGTATTGAAATCCTTGCCAGAATATAATTCGATGAAATGCCAACATCAAAGGAACTGCAGTTAATCAAACTGAGCTTAAAATGTCTCGTACACGGATGACACAGAAATCTGATTAAACACGGATGAAACATTCGTTCGAACAAACATCAAGCATAATCAACGTGCTTGGCAGAAAATCCGAATTGCTTTCAAATGCAAGGTAAACGCCAGCTATTTGGTTTGGAAGTCGAAGGAACTCGCAAGTCAGACAAGTAAAAGAAAAGACATTGTAACACCACCATCACACCACCACCCCACCCACCACCACCACCATCACCAACAACAACAACAGCAACAAACAAAAACAACACCAAATCAAAAGTGTAAGCAAATCAGAATGAAAAAAAAATTCTTTCCCCAAAAACTGGCTCGTTAAATATCGTGGCGTGCCAGTTAGCTGGAAACCATTTAAAAAAAAATCTGTGGGTCTAGGATATGTAAGTCTTCCAAGCGTGGCATGAAACAAATGTATGAAGTTCTGATACTGGTTGAAGCAGTCTGAATTCCCACTGTCTGCAGGTCTCTTTGGTGTTTCTGTGGCACAAAGCACATCTCTTTTCTTAGCGCTGAAGTCTTCGGAGAGGTGGCCAATGCCAACAAATCTGATATTGTTGAGCACCTAATCAACATAATGCAAAGGCTGTTCTGGTCTTGCTCGTTGTTGCATCAATACACCTTCACAAGTCGCCAGATTCCGAGAAGATCTGGTGATGTATCCGGATGTCCTTCTGAAACAAGAATCCCCTCGTTTTGCACAAACAGGTCAGTGGTATTACATTAGAAAGGCCGCCATTACCTGCTTGTGTACATTAAATTCCTTTGTTGGCGTATATTTGGCTCTTGAATATGTATGAATTGTCACTATTATTTGACTACCAACGAGCCTGCCCTATGGACATGACTTTGATGCAGTTTATGGCCAGAGTCACAGCGTTGACATTCCACTTCATAATCAGCAAACGCAAGGGTAAAAAAAAAGAAAAGAAAAAGAAATAGCTCATGGAACTTTTGCTAACTCTTTGGCATTCCTGTTGGGACAATTGTTAAATTCTATTTTCCTTTTTGTACGGTTCCTGAGCATCTGTTCTGACAGCTGCCAGACTGATCACCAACTGTATGGTGTAAAATCGTTGTCAAAAGTGAGAAGATATGGGTAATCTTGCAGCTCGGAAGTCAAGTCCATGGCCATTGTGACATCCAAAATCAGACAGCTGCGTCACTGTCCACCTTGAGCGACACATTTGTTTCCTGTCCACTTTGACTGCAGCATATGCTTTGAATTAAGACACATAGCCACGAAGGTCAGCCAATATCTACAGCTTGAAACCAGATCTGGCCACCTTTCTCCAACCTAACTGAATGCTGGGGTGAATATGAGATTATTTATACGTCGATTGTCATTTTTTGTTGCACTCGAAGCAATAGATGACTTTGTTCATTCATTATAATCGAGAAGCCGAGAAGCTTGCACTTCAAACACGTTGTCTTTTTGTTACAGAATGTATTGGCCCAGAATTATTTCATATGGTCGTCAAAGCGTTTTCCGGTGCATTGTACAAGGAAAGGAACATGGCGGTAATCGTTGTTCTTTTCTTAATACATAAATGAGGCAGAGCAAGTGGGGAAATAAACATTTTGACACGAAAACAAATGGTCCATGTCAATGCATGACATAAATCAATGCACCGTTGTATATGTGGGAAGCTCTAAAAAGCAAATATTATCGATATCAAAATTACATTACTGTTGCAAAAGTATAAATCGATTAAATGAAATGTACAAATAAAGTGTGCTTCTAGCAGATGCCATGGTGACATTAGTTCTGATTGCCTTTCCACACCTATGGTCTTGGTTTGATTTCGTATGGGTCGCTAGTATCGGCACGTTCATGGGGAGTATCGTTGGTCGAACATGATGGTGCTCTCAGGAGGGAGAGCTCACACACGCTGGCTCAGCGACAAAGCAATTATTGTCGTCAGTAGGGGGCTGAGTAGGTGGTGTCATGCACTGCTGGATCAGAACAGAGCAGCACACCTGAACACCACTGAAGTGACTTGGCACGGGTGCTGCGTCGTCTTCTCTAGCGGTAGGCCTCATGGCGCCGGGACATGTACTGCTCCCAGCAGACTGCTGGTGCTGGGGCTGTGGCGGAACGGGCAGGGTGGTGGTTATGGAAGAGGGGTCAGGATGAGTGGCTTGGGTGCAGTGCCACAGAGGAGGCACAGAAGATGGGATGAAAAAAGTAAAAGATTGTAGGGCCCTGCCTCCCATTCACTGTAGGACAGGGAAGACTAGGATAGCAAGACATCTGTAAAAAGGTTCAATGAAACATTACATATCTTACGAAAACTAATGAAACAGAGCGATTCCAAAGGTATTGGATCATTCGACGATACATTAAAAGACAACATTACAGTACACATTGAAATGTATCACTTACTGATTTCGGATAGCTCTTATGCCGTTTTACAGATCTATTTAATCAAAGTATATTTTAGGTGGGACTTTATGAATTGAAAAAATGAAAATGGCTCTTGTGAGCAATGATATGTTTGAAACAGTGTCTAATATCATCTGGCGATGAAAAGACATTAAATAAACCACTGAACTGAACTGATATGTTTGAAACATATCCTACACAGGAAACTAGAATAGTTTTCCAGGCAATGACTGCAGAGAGTTCAGTGACTGCACATAACAAGAGTGCATGGCTGGATAAATCATTTCTACACAGACTGATGAAAATGTGGTGAACATTTCCATCATTTCTGCAGAACGCCATTAAAATCAAGTTTATTAAATAACAGCATGTTTCCGTCCACGCCAGTGCTTTCGTTACATGTATTACTCCATGATTCATTCGTTCAATGTTTTGATCAGGAGCCTTGCATGGAGGTCATCAATAATAAACAGGGACTGTGTTGTTGGATCCTGTCAATTGCTAAAATTACAGGCCAAACCGGGAGACGAAAACACAGAGGAAGATCGAAGTTGAAAGAATAAGAATCATAAAGATGGGTTGCTGCAGTTTTAGATGCAGTTTGATTAATATGCAGAATGAGACAGAAAAAGAGGTTCTCAGAAACATAAAGGCATGAACCTGTCCCTGTCCACAGTGTCTTGTCGGTGCCTTGCAGGCAGGATGCTCACAGAAGTCTTCATCACGTCCATCAAAAACAGTCCTTTTGAAAATCACACACCAGACTGTAAGGCACGAAACTTCCCAGACGTGTCACAATAAAAGTACGGCTGTTTCAGCCCCTGGTTCATACTGCAGATCGCTCTGTACAATGTCTCAGAGTTCTCTAGTTCCCTGCATCGACTTTTCCATCACAGGCCAGGAAATCGTGAGTCAGGTGCTTCATGGGGCATACCTCAAGGTGAGCTGCTGACGTGGTCGTGCTGCTCGGAAAGGGAAGGTCGACAGATGTGCTGATGTGGTGACGATCTGAGAGCGAAGGGACTTCACATACAAAGCTACCCATCTCCGCGAAAACAGAACATACCATAGAAACCGGGCATACCTGGAGTCCCAATAGACACATTCACCAATGTGTTTTTCTGCCATTTTCTGTGTCCAGGCAGATAAAAAACCACAGCGCCGCTCTCCACTGTAAAGTGTCTGGTGTACTACACAGATTTGACATGTGAAAAAAGCTGCATAGAAATTACTAAAGAAAAGCTAACTGTCTCTCTCTGTCCTTCTCTGTCTCTGTTTCTGTCTCTGACTGCTTTTCTCTCTGTCTGCTTGTGTCCCTATATGTCTGTCTGTCTGTGCGTGCGTGCGTATGTGTGCGTGTCTGAGCGCGCGCCTGTGTGTGTGTGTGTGTGTGTGTGTGTGTGTGTGTGTGTGTGTGTGTGTGTGTGTAAGACGGACTCTCAGCCAGGCGTGCTCTTCACCAAAGGCCAAAGTTAGTAAAATGCTACAGATAACCACAAACTCAATGTCAAGTTTTCTATGCACATTTCATTTCGCACGCACGCACGCACGCGCACTCACTCAACACACACACGCGCGCAAAAAAAAAAAAAAAAACGCACACCCACACACAGTCTCCCGCCTGAATGTGTGGTCACGCTCACACACAGACATACAGCGGAGACAAACAAAGAGACAGACAGACAGACATACAGACAGACAGGCAGAGAGAAATGAAATGAATGAAATGAAATTAAATGAAATTTATTCAGGATGGCCACAGCCCCTTCTGAAAGGGGGGGGG
>JADBJO010031062.1:5000-17162 GCA_016801955.1 Conus betulinus | reverse complement strand
CAGGTTGGTAATGCCGTGGGGCCTGTGTTGATGCGTTGTCCAGGATGTTTGTGGCGTGAGTTTCGCCCGTTGGATAGTACCGTGTGTCTTTATCCATCTGGCTTTCTCTTTTTCACAGAAAAACATGGCAGTCAAAATCAGCGTAATGTATAGCACGATGGGCAAAAACGACCGCATGTACCGAAACAACACAGTAACCACAGCCCCCTGAGACAAGAGCAAACACAGGTTTGTATACAAAGCAGTGTAAAGTATGACGTCACGAGACAGAGCTACAGCTTTCAGATTCTGCCCCATGCTACGAGAGAGAGAAGGGACCAAATGTCATGGAGAGGAGGCTGGTGTGTGTGTTGTGTGGTGGGGGGGGGGGGGGGGGTGGTGAAAGCCCGTGGGCAAAGAGGGAATGATTCAAACTAAAAAAAAAAAAAGAAAAAGTCAGATGTGGGAGTTGAGTCCATCAGGGATTGTGGGGTGCCAAGGCGAGAGATGATCCTGGATCCATGAATTTTTCCTTCGGAGCTGAGGAGTGGTTTTGCCAAACAGCAGTGACGGAGATACGGGTTTTGCTATGGCAGTCAGCATTGAAATGAATCCCCACTGGTGTTGGATGGGACAGCTGGATGGCTCCGTGGTGCTCACAAAGCGTTCGTTGAGGGTGTGATATGTCTCCCCAACGTACAACTTTGAGCAGAGACCAGCATTTCTCAGTACGTACATACACTATTTCTATCCGCGCTGTGTCATTCAGCCATCGCTAAATTCCGCTGGTTTTTATTGCATGCGTCAATCAGCTATCTCTACATTATACTGGTTTTTACTGCATGTGTCATTCAGCCATTGCTACATAATACTGTTTTTTTTATAGTGCGTGTGTCATTCAGCCATCACTATATTACACTAGTTTTTACTGCATGTGTCATTCAGCCATCGCTACATTACACTGGTTTTTTTATTGCATGTGTCAATCAGCTATCTCTACATTATACTGGTTTTTACTGCATGTGTCATTCAGCCATTGCTACTTTACTACTGTTTGTTTGTTTTTTTTTGTTTGTTTGTTTGTTTGTTTTTGCTGTCCCAATCTCTGCGCCACCTCAGAGGCAGTGCACCCACGCCGCTCATTCCCGACACTCCGTCCACAGCCACAGCCTGGCTGATCCCGCCGCAGCCCCGGCACCGGCAATCCCACAGGGAGCAGTCAATGTCAAGTCGTCGAGAGGCAACCCACCGGAGGAGACACTGCACTGCTGCCGAGTCACTTCGGTGGTGTTCAGAGGCGCCTGTTCTGATCTAACAACGCAGGACACCACCTACTAAGCCCCCTACTGATGACAATAATTGCTTAGTCGCGGAGCCGGCGTGAGTGAGCTCTCCCTCCGGAGGGCGCTACCACGTCCGTCCAACGACAGCCCCCATGGTTTCTCGCCGATACCGGTGACCCCGACGGAACCAAACCAAGGCCACAGACGTGGAGAGGACATCGAAATTTAGGTCACCATGAGAGCAGGGCATGAAGGGCCACAGAACTTGAGAACAATTTTTTTTTTTTTGTAATGCTGATCGATGAGAATGAGGATGATTAAGATGATGCTACGGATTTCCATTTCGTCTGAGACTACATGACAGGGCTGTACTCTACGCTTCCTTTCATAATATATCCCGGCGTCAACCAGGCCCGAAAGATACAGGCACCTGCAGTGTTAGTCAGGAAATTTGAGCAACACTACTCTCAGAAACGCATCCATTAAGTGGATGAAACTCGACTGTGTGGTCCCAGTCTTTCCAACTGAGTCCGCAGCAAACTCAACTCTGGGTAGGAGCCGGTCGGGGCAGAAAAACCCACCATGACTCTGATGGGATTCGAACCCACGACCTCCAGCGGGAGGAGTACGCGACGCTAACCACTTCGCCACGGCGGCTGGTTTACTGTTTGTTTGTTGTTTGTTTTAGTGCATGTGTCATTAAGCATCACTATATTACACTGGTTTTTTACTGCATGTGTCATTTCAGCTATCGCTATATTATCACTGATTTTTATTGCATGTGTCATTCAGCCATCGCTAAATTCCGCTGGTTTTTATTGCATGTGTCATTCAGCCATCGCTACATTACCACTCATGGTTTTTACTGCATGTGTCATTCAGCCATCGCTATATTACACTGGTTTTTACTGCATGTGTCATTCAGCATCGCTACAATTACCACTGTTTTTTTTACTGCATGTGTCATTCAGCCATCGCTACAATACACCTTTTTTATTGCATATGTTGTTCAGCCGGCACTACTTAAAGCATGTTACTGGTGTTCATTCAATATCACTGATATGAATTGCTCTTTACATATGTCATTAAACCAGCACTGAGATATATGCTTTTCTAATTCATCCAGCACAACTGAATGTTTTTTTTGTTTTTTTTAATCGTTTTGCACAAGATTAAAAAAAAAAAAAAAAAAAGGTGATGAAAACGATCAGATTTTTTTTTTTTTTTTTTTTTTTTTTTTTTCTGGAGATCCCAACTTTTATTTTCCCTCCTTGCCAAGACAATACATTTTACATAAAATTCACAGCATTTCAGTTCACATCAGTACATAATTTACACCAAGCGCATACATTTCAATCAAGTACCATAAACAGTTTCCGTATCATGTATTAGCTTATTTGCAAGGCAGATTTTTTTCAGAAATTAAATACAAATAGACAACCAAAAACAAAGCAAAAAAGAGCCAAAAGGGGAGAGAGAGAGAGAGAAGAGGAGAGAGAGAGAGAGAGAGAGAGAGAGAGAGAGAGAGAGAGAGAGAGAGAGAGGAGGGTAAGACCCGAAAAAGCCACAAGGGGATCCATATGTACATGCATGATAAGTGATACGGAGACAGACCAGTCCCTCAACATGCACATCAAGTCCACAAATTACATTTCTATCAAAGATTGGTATAAATGCCATTTTTCTTGCAGTTTTTGAATGGACTTTACGCTTTTTGCGACTTGCTGTTCAAGATTATATCTTGTCTTTAAATAGTGTAGAAAGTTCATTACAATTGGAAGGTTTTTTCTCACATTTGCATTTATAGATGAAATATTTGGCTAGAAGTAAAAATAAAGTCAAAGGGTTCATCACTTCTAAAATTATTGAATGCCCAAATAATACCAGTTCAACAGACAGATTTAAAGAATCCGCATGCTGACAATTCCCTTTTATTATTACTTGAAGTTGTTGCCAAAAATGTGCCGCATGCTCACACGACCAAAATAGATGCTCAATGTTTTCTCTTTCTGTATTACAAAATGTACAACGATCATTCGGTTCAATTATCATCTTTGACAGCACAATATTGTGTACCCAGTATACAGTGTAGAATTCTTATCTGAAAACCATTTAAGTTTTATTTCTTTTATTTTTTGCACCCTTTTTAAAAATGACATCCCATTCAATTGCTGTTCAAGTTTTTCATTCCACTTATTGCAATAAGCAGGGTTTATGTTGTCACACAGAAAGGGCATCATAATAAACACGTGCCTCTCTGCTGACTGAACAGATAAGTTTCCATAATTTAGACCCTTTCTTCATTCTTGTTGTTCATCATTGTTACTGCAGTTTTCCGAATATATGCGCTTACTTCTCTTAATAATCCAGTATACGAGATAAAGTCAATGCAAAATCCATATTTGTTATTGAAATCTCTATATGCCAAAAGGGTACCATCTTCTTTTATAAAGTGTCCAATTGAATGTATATTTTTGTCGAACAACCTTGATAAAAAATTGGTTTTTTGTTTATCTTAATATTTTCATTATAGAATATATTTTCGGAAGCCATTTCTTCAGAAATGCAAGGTAGAATCCTTCGGCCAAATTCCTTATATGCCTCAAATACATCAGCCCAAAATTTATTTTTGGATAATTAGCCTAGAGGAAGACTACAACCAATTTTTTCTAGATAGTCTATTTTTGGACAACTTGCCAAAATAATACTTTTTCCACTTGTGAGACGATGTCCTTATTTTTCTAATCCATGCAAGTTTTAATGCAAATATATATTCTTTTATTCTTGGCACACCAAGTCCTCCATTCAATATGTTTTTAGTCACACAGTTTTTCTATTTATACGATCCCTTTTTCTATTCCAAACAAATCGAAATACTGAATGTTGTTTCTTTTTTTTTTTTACATATATCACTAGCTGGTACTAGTGTGTACTCCCTTTTATATCGTGTGTCATTCAGCCAAGACGACTGTATACTCTATTTCAATATTGTGTGTCATTCAGCGGCACGATGGTACATTGCTTTGTATACTGCATGTTATTCAGGTAGTACTATTGTATACTGCTTTCTGTATTGTGCGTCATTTAGCTGGTACTACTGTGAATGATTTTTTCATATTGTGGTACCGTTTAGACAGTATAATTGTGTACTGCTTTCTGTATTATGTGTCATTCAGCCAGTACTATTGTATAGCCTACTGCTTTGTATATATCGTGTCATTCAGCTAGTACTATTGTACACTGCCTTCTATGTTGTGCGTCATTCAGCTAGTACTGTTGTACACTGCCTTCTATGTTGTGCGTCATTCAGCTAGTACTGTTGTAACACTGCCTTCTATGTTGTGCGTCATTCAGCTAGTACTGTTGTACACTGCCTTCTATGTTGTGCGTCATTCAGCTAGTACTGTTGTACACTGCCTTCTATATTGTGCGTCATTCAGCTAGTACTGTTGTACACTGCCTTCTATGTTGTGTCGTCGTTCAGCTAGTACTGTTGTACAGTGCCTTCTATATTGTGCGTCATTCAGCTGGTACAACTGCTGTGTACTACTTTTTCATATTGAGTCTCATTCGGGACAGCATTACAAGTATCAAATGGAAATGGGAGTTGTGGGGCTGGGGAAGCTCGAAGGGAGTCAAGGAGATGGGGCGCGCAATCTTGACAATCTCTTCTAAACATAAATGTGTAGTAGAAATTCTACATGAACGTATGATAGCAAACAAAGCTTACGCTACATGAGTGAATGATGAAGATCTATATATCATGAAGCACAAAATAAAGTATCAAAGATATCGAGCCGTAATAATCAGCCAGTCATTTTCGTCTAAAATATAACCTTATTTCTTTGTTAATCGCATGGAACACATATCTTGAAACATTGTGCCTATGATTCATACTTGTTGCTTTCAACAAAACATTTACAGGCACTTTCATGGATTCTCTTAGAAATTTAGCTCGAAGGTCTATATATACAGGCAACAATCAAATAAGAAATGATGCTCATTTTCAACTTGACCCACACACAAAATAAACAATTTTTATCTTCGACAGATTCACTGTACCGATGCACATTATTATTCAGAGGAAGCACGTTAAATCTTAACTGAGAAAAGGCTACACGAAACAATACATATCCATGTCACAAACGTACCTTTCTTTTTCAAAACAGCTTTTAAATGCTCTGTAAGTGCTGTATCTGTCCCGATCTCTGATAGTTGCGTTCCACTCTTGAATAAAGAGATCGACAAAATTCTTGTTTTAACAAATTCAAAAACAGTTTAACATCAACAACTCCTTGTTGCAACCAGACAACATGCAACGTAAGAATTAACATACAGAGGGTATCTTCCCAGATCTCCATATACCATCTTATTAGGAGTTCTACTTGGAGAGAGAGAGAGAGAGAGAGAGAGAGAGAGAGAGAGAGAGAGAGAGAGAGAGAGAGAGAGAGAGAGAGACTCCACTCCACTCCACTCAACTCAAATATTTTTAATTGCAAAGGCCACCAACCTATCTGCAATGAGGTCAAAAATAAAAGTAGAAGACACGCGCGCTCGGCGCATATACTGAAAATTATAAAAGAAAACATTTGCATAACAAAAATGTTCTTTCTGAAATTACTCTGGCATTTGTGTGTTAACTGATAGCAGTTCTTCTCTTCGTTTTAGTGCTCTGAACATAGCTACAGAGCGAGTTACAATTCTCTTTTCATTTTGCAGTGAAAGAAGTAATGATATTTGAGTTATAACACTAGCATGAGGCAAAATGTATTTATCTCTTGTATCTTTACAGGATAGACAAACAATAAAAGAAATGTATTTTGATCCTAGATTTGATTACAGAATGGATAATTTTTGGAGTTTAGTGTATATTTTGATGGACATTCACATCACTAACACCAAGTCGAAATCTCACGAACACTTTGCGAAATTTAGAAATTCTTATATCAGTTAAATATTTCTCAGGCTGCCATAATAATTTAAAGGAACGATCTGTTGACATCTGTCACTATTAAGTATTTTGCTATCCCAATTTTGCCTATAATAGTCAATCATGCGTTGCTTAAGTTCACCTATAAACAGTTTTTCGTAATGAGAGAGAGAGAGAGAGAGAGAGAGAGAGAGAGAGAGAGAGAGAGAGAGAGAGAGAGAGAGAGATTCTGTGTTTTATGGTTCTATGAGAATACTGAGGAAGCTTTCTCAGTAGACCACTTCCCCGCCGTGTGAGTCATACAGGCCTACAAGTAATCTTCTCTTTTCCCTCACTCTCATTGTCTTTGCTTTTATCATCATTGGGGCGGTGTGTGTGTGTGTGTGTGTGTGTGTGTGTGTGTGTGTGTGTGTATGTGTGTGTGTGTGTGTTTCAAAAATTTGTTTTCAGTTTCAGTTTCATCAAGGAGGCGTCACTGCGTGCGGACTAGTCCATATACGCTACACCGCATCCGCTAAGTTTTGAGACCACACTACGCATGATTTGAAGCTGATGGATAAATGAATTAACAACGAAGATGAGACAATTGAAGAAGAGAGTCTCGTGGCTACGACTCAGCGGATGTCTGACCTACGCTTTAGCCCAACGTGCTGGTCAGACCTTGAGTGCCTACCTACAATTTTTTCTTGTGTGTGTGTGTGTGTGTGTGTGTGTGTGTGTGTGTGCGCGCGCGCGCGCGTGTATGTGTGTATGTGTGTAGTGGACGTGTATGTATGATGTGTGGGCATGGGCCCATGTGAGTGCGTGGGCGCGCATGTGTGTGTGTGTGTGGTGTGTGTGTGTGTGTGTGTGTGTGTGGTAATAAAAAAAACAGTATTTACAACAATGCTGATTGAATGACACATATAATACAATGCAATATGCATTAACTGTACTTGAGTCAAACGTGTAATGAAAAACAGTATCACACTAGTAGTGACTGAGTGACACATACATTAAAAAAAAGCAGTATTCATCAGAGCTGGTTGAATGAGATAATATATTTTTTAAAGTGTTATACACACCAGTGTTTACTTCAATGACAGGTAGTGAAAAGTAGTATACATCATTGATGGCTGGTTGACACATGTAATAATTAAAAATCAGCATACGTCACTTGTGGTTGAATTACACATGTAAAGAAAAGCAGCGTACACCAACGCCTGTTGAATAATACACAGTATTACATCAGCGTTCATCAGTTCTTCTGAAGCTGTGTCCACTGAATCTGGGTCTTCTTTCTGCCATTGTTGTTGCTATTTTTGGAAGGTCTCCATACAGCGTCTCGCTGTTGACATGTTGTTGCCATGTGATGTTCTCCACAGCTCTGAACATCTTGGTATATACCCCGTCTTGTTGTTTTTTGTTGATAGTGGTGTTGGTGTTTTTGTTGGTTTGTTTGTTTTATTTTGTTGTTGTTGTTGATGATGTTGTGTTGTTGTTGTGCTGCTACTGTTTTGGGGGGTTTTTGTTGTTTTTGATTGGTTGCTTGCTTGCTTGCTTGCTTGCTTGGTTGACTGGTTGGTTGGCTGGTTCGCTGGTTGGTTGGCTGGGTGGCTTGGTAGCTGGTTGGCTGGTTGATTGGCTGGCTGGTTGGCTGGTTGGTTGGCTGGTTGGTTGGTTGGTTGTTGGTTGGTTGATTGGCTGGCTGGTTGGTTGTTGGTTGTTGGTTGGTTGGTAGGTTGGCTGGTTGATTGGCTGGCTGGTTGGTTGGTTGGTTGGTTGGTTGGTTGGCTGGTTGGTTGCTTTCTTCAGGGCTTCTGTCTACGTCCCAAGTGCCAGAGCCATATAACAGGACTGATTCATAATGTGGCTCTGAGGAATTCCGCCTTGATGTTGCTCTTGGAGCTTGTTTTTCAAATTTTATCACGTTTTCTATGAAGCTGTCTGGTCCTTAGCTATACTTACTGACGTCTAGATCGTTACTCCAAGACTCGACCTAGGAGCTAAAAGACACAAAGTCATCGACTTGCTGTAGGGCACTAACAGCAAGTGCTTTGCGGTCCCTCTCCCCTTGATTGAACTGTTTCGTGATATGGTGTCACTGATGTGCAGCCCAGTATGTTGTTTGGCAGCATTCTCAGCTTGGTTCAACAGAAGCTGCGCCCATTCTGGAGGGAACCCAGTCAGGGAGACAGACGGAGAGGCAGACCATCACCACACACGTCTACAGTCCAACTGGAGGACGACAGCAACGTAGCAAGGGAATCCCTACCCACAGCATTGGAGGACAAGAGATGGTAGGAGAGAAGCGTGTCATGGACGTTCTGATTGTATATACAGTGTGTTGTGTGTGTTGTGTGTGTGCGTGTGTGTGTGTGTGTCCGTGTGTGTGTGTGTGTGTGTGTGTGTGTGTGTGTGTGTGTGTGTGTGTGTGTGTGTGTGTGTGTGTGTGTGCGCGCACGTATTATATATATATATATATATATATATATATATATATATATATATATGTGTGTGTGTGTGTGTGTGTGTGTGTGTGTGTGTGTGTGTGTGCATGTGTGTGTGTGTGTGTGTGTGTGTGTGTGTGTGGTGTGTGTGTGTGTGTGTTTGTGTTCTACTTACACGTGTGACTAAAGGCAATGTGCACCCATACTGACTGAATGACACATGTAATAATAAAAAAAAGACGGTTTACATCGGTGTTGGCTGAATGCACATGTGGGAAAAAAAAAGCAGTTTTACACGGGTACTTGTTAATGACAATTATAATAAAAAGCAGCATGCATCAGTACTGGTTGTATGAAACGTGAAATAAAATGCAGTATACGTCAGAGCTGCATGAATGAAAAATGAAATAAAAAGCAGCATTCATCAATGCTGGTTAAATGAAGCATGAAAAAAAAAAAGCTGTATATCTGTACTGGTTGACTGAAAAATGAAATAAAAATCAGTATTCATCAATGCTGGTTAAATGAAACATGAAACAAAAAAAGCTGTATACATCTTTACTGGTTGACTGACAAGTGAACACAAAAGGCTGTATACATCTGTACTGGTTGACTGAAAAGTAAAATCAAAATCAAAATTCATCAATAATGGTTTTATGAAACGTGAAATAAAATTATAATTGGTAAGAAATACCAGGCGGCTGTCTTCAATCTACATCAATTTTGCCAGGGCAGCTGCATCCTCTGTGCTCCTGTGCACGAATAGGAGAGTTGGACCCTTGACAGTAGGTGACTTGGAGAACACACACACACACACACACACACACACACACACACACACACACACACACGAGACGAAAACAGTCGAGACCGAGCGCGAGAGCGCTTCTGGCGGCTCCTCAAACTGTCATGGACAGCGCATCCTTTGTCCACCCTGCCGCAGAACACCCAGCCGCTTCACAGGACCCCCGCCCCGCCCCGAAGGGAGATAATAAGGGTTTAGTCACGTGTCATGCTTACGACTCCTTTGCCCGCACCATTATGCAAAATGAACTGATCGCGTGTTACGCTACAACTCCTTTGCCCGAACAATTATGCAAAGTCACCAGCGCAGGGCAGAACGTGGAGCAGAAGACAGAAGAGAAAGTGACCTGGCAACATGAAGGAGTAGATAACTCGCAGCGTCTCTCGCCTTCTCCGTTATTCAAAAGAGAAAGATGGGGGCACTGGTCATCGAAGGTCTCACTCTCTCCACCTATCCACCCACCCCATCCTATGCTTCCCCTCCCCGTCCCCCCCTCCCCTCCCTCCCTGCCTCTCCAGCACCTTCCACCCTCTCTCCTTTTAGTTTTCTTCAGACTGAGTGTGTTGATCATTTCATTCTTTTTCTCAATTAGGAGTATACGGATCACTATTGCCATCGTAATCATAAGCAACACTAAACCTCAGACAGGAACAACAAGATGCAAAGCATATAAACGTACTCCTAGTTTATCTTTCTGAAAAACGTCACAATCAAACATGCGTCATGATGTACTTGACGGTCACAATCAAACACGCGTCATAAAGAGATATTCCAAAAAGAAGAAAAACCGTTTTGGACCGTTACAGCCGTTAGTAACGGCTGATCTGGTACAATAAAACAACTGGCATCATCCGTGACCCATAATGAACATAAAAATACCTACAATTTTTTTTTTTCAGAAAGATCGGTCCAGAAGTTTTTGTCTGGAGCGAGTGGAACACATTTTGACCACGGACGGACAGAAGACACACACACACACACAGACAGCATTACTTGTTCGTTCCCATGTAAAGTACTCCCTGTTTTATAAGAACTGGGAGTACAAAAAGGTAAAGAGAAAACGAAATGACTAACCAGACCAAGTCAGAAGAACCACGCGCTAACTCGCGGTCTCTTTCTGCTGTCGGAGGTGCAGAGCTCAACGGCGCCATTGTTGGTGGCCAGTGTTCTTTTATTTTCGAATGTCCTAGTGCTTCCCGACCGAGTTTGTCAGAACATTGCCCGAAGCGTTTAGGAGAAACGAGGATGAAGGCGATGGAAGGGGAGGGGGGGGGGGTGGGGGGGGGGGGGGGGGGGGGGGGGGGGGGGGGGGGGGGGGGGGGGGTGGGGGGGGGGGGGGGTGGGGGGGGGGGGGGGGGGGGGGGGGGGGGTGGGGGGGGGGGGGTGGGGGGGGGGGGGGGGGGGGGGGGGGGGGGGGGGGGGGGGGGGGGGGGGGGGGGGGGGGTGGGGGGGGGGGGGGGGGGGGGGGGGGGGGGGGGGGGGGGGTGGGGGGGGGGGGGGGGGGTGGGGGGGGGGGGGGGGGGGTGGGGGGGGGGGGGGGGGGGGGGGGGGGGGGGTGGGGGGGGGGGGGGGGGGGGGGGGGGGGGGGGGGGGTGGGGGGGGGGGTTTTGGGGGGGGGGGGGGGGGGGGGGGGGGGGGGGGGGGGGGGGGGGGGGGGGGGGGGGGGGGGGGGGGGGGGGGGGGGGGGGGGGGGGGGGGGGGGGGGGGGGGGGGGGGGGGGGGGGGGGGGGGGGGTGGGGGGGGGGGGGGGGGGGGGGGGGGGGGGGGTGGGGGGGGGGGGGGGGGGGGGGTGGGGGGGGGGGGGGGTGGGGTGGTGGGGGGGGGGGGGGGGGGGGGGGGGGGGGGGGGGGGGGGGGGGGGGGGGGGGGGGGGGGGGGGGGGGGGGGGGGGGGGGGGGGGGTGTGTCCAAGCTCATGGGGGGGGGGGGGGGGGGTGGGGGGGGGTGTTTTTTCCATGGGGGGGGGGTGGGGGGGGGGGGGGGGGGGGTCTCGGGAGGGGCGGGGGGGGGTCAAGGGGGGTTTGCATCTCTATTCGGGGGGGTCCCCTCTCTCCTCACCCACGGGGGGGTCCTACCGGGGGAAGGGGAGGGGGGGGGGGGGGGGGGGGGGGGGGGGGGGGAGGGGGGGAGAGGAGTTGTGCAACAAATGTCCCTCTGATGTTGTCCTGAGTATTATCCCCGTGGCGTTTTCCCCATCCCACCCCGTCAACCGACCTGTCTCAAAGGCCTCGCTCTCCCTGGTTCCTCTCTCTCTCCTCTCTCTCTCCTCTCTCCTCTCTCTCTCTTCCTCTCTCCCCCCCCCCCCCCCCCCCCCCCCTCCTTCCCCTTCCCCACAGGCCAACAACCACATGTTCTCTCTACATCTTCTGTCAATATTGTTTCAAGATGTTTATTTTCGCTGACGTTAGCTCTTCAGCCTTCCCCTTTCCTTCACAATCCATCCTTTAAACATACAATTTTCCCATACGTTAATTCCCCCCTCCCCCTCCCCCTCCCCCCCCCCCCCCCCCTCTCCCCCCTTACCCATCTCTCCTTCCTCTACCTCAAACGGGTAAAGGTTGTCATACAAAAACCGTCAAACTTCAGTGTCACCATCACTATCTATTTCCGCATAGCAAAGACTGTCGCACACGTCTGAGGTGTCGTACTTCAGTTTTCTTGTAAAGCGGGTGAATAGAGAAGAGGGGGGAGGAGAAGGAGGAGGAGGAGGAGGCGGTGGAGAGAGCGAGTGGACACAT
>JADBJO010031061.1:7500-17163 GCA_016801955.1 Conus betulinus | reverse complement strand
GAGAGAGAGAAGCGAGAGAGAGAGAGGGAGCGGAGAGAAACCAACTATTAGCAGCATCAGACCTGACCTTATGAGACAGCACTGGGCAGCCAGGCCGGAGATTTGAGTTGATGTATCAGACTATCACGAGAGCAGTGTAGGGTATGTGTGTTTGTGGGTGCCTGGTGCTGTGGTGTGTGTGTGCGTGTGATAGTGTGGTCGTGTGTGCGATGCGTCGCGTGCGTGCGTGAGGCGCCTGCATGCGCTGTGACGCATGCGTGCGTGCTGTGCGTGGCTGTTGTGTGTGTGTTGTATGAGGAGAGAGAGGAGAGAAAGAGAGAGATGAGAGGAGAAGGTTGCTGACCCCGAGAGAGAAGAGGAAGAGAGACCCCTATAAAACTTGTCGCAGTGAGGGATTGTCGATTGAGAGAGAGAAGACGCATCTATTAGCAGCATCAGATACTAGCTAATGGACATTATGGTCATAACTGAGAATGAGGATTTGAGTTACCGACTGTCAAGAAGCGTCCAGGGTATGCAGCGATGTGTGTGCGTGCGTGCGCGCAGCGAGCGCACTGTGTGTGGTGGGATGTGTGTGTGTTGGGTGGTAGGGAGAGAGGGAGATGGAGGGAGATAGAAGTAGAGGACGAGCCAGAGAGAGAGCAGAGTTTGTTGTTTGAAAGTGCTGAGCGAATACGCACATGCCAGTGCGGATGGATGCGTAATCATGTATCTCTCTGTCCGTTTTGTTCTTATCTCTCACACTCATCCACACCTTATCTGCTCTCTCTCTCTAACTACCTCTCTCTATGTTGTCTGTTCTGTTCTGTCTGCTCTGTCTTCTTCTCTCTCTCTCTCTCCTCTCTCTCTCCTCTCTACGTCTCTCTCTCTCTCACGGCGCTCATAATCTCATGCGTTATGGACGTTATGGATCAAGCGGATCGATTGGGAGGAATGGTGGTCCGTTTTGTTCCGCACCGTCAGAGTAGGCTTATACAATAACTGTGTAGTATAAAGCTGCCAGACCGTCAGTATTGCTTCCAGCCAACTGCAAGACTACGCTGCTGTTCCTCCCTCACTAGCTATGTTTGCTACCCGCGCAGCGAGAGGGTTGGGTTATGATGAGAGTGTTTAAGTCCTTCAAATGGGAAAGTAGCCCCAGTCTCGCTGTTGGTGGTGGATGGATAGGTGAATCCCTTTACTCTAATTACAATTTTTACCTCTAGCTTTTGTCCGTCACTTCTTTCAGTTCTTTTTTTTTTTATTCATTGTTTCCAGTATCTTCAAAGTGTTGCTCTGGGGCCTGGTTATCCCCCGACAGTATCTACATTTTATCTTGCTTTGTTTTTTGTCGTTCGTTTCTAAACATGTCTGTCTCAAGTTTCTCTTTCTTTCTCCCGGCTTCTTCTCTATTTCTTCATACTCTTAATTATTTTGGTTTCCTTTGTTTCGTTCTATCTATTATTCTCTCTCTTTGTTGTTGCTGTTATTTAAACTGACATTAGCTCTCTCGCTATCTCTCTCTCTCTCTCTCTCCTCTATTTCTCTTCTCTCTCTCGCTCTCTCTCCTTTCTCCTCAGGCACACACCGAAAACAACACTCACGTCCAACGCTTTATAAGAGAATGACAAATGAACATAAGGGCATACCTCGTGTATCACTTTTATTACCCAGTGAATCCGGTTTGTGTTTTTCTTTTCTTTTTCTTTTTCATGGCCGTTGGCAAGTGGAATCTGGAAAAAGATACTAAAACAGCTCGATGGAATCAGGGTTGATGCAAATACGGCATTTAAAAGAAAAACAAATCTGAATCAATGTTTAAAATACCTGAAAATGACATGGGGATTTCGTGTTTCAGAAGTGAATGTGTATTAAGTTTTGTATCCACTTGCAAATCTGCAAAACCATCTGATGAAAAAGTCAAACATTGTAAGGCTGAATGAACTGTTTGACCGGAATCTCAAAGGAAGCAGGGGATCGTAAACAGTACATATCAAACAAGTAGGTAACCTCTTCGCAAATAGCAAACAGTATGATAACTCGTGCTACCATGATGAAAATCATTTACAGGCTCTTAACTCTTCTCCCCTAATGTGTCAGGTTCAAGGTTTACTAACAAGCTCGAACATCTTTTTTTTTTTCGGAAATGTATTCTTGTTTTTCTGTGTGCTAGTGTTGGTCATTTCTGTTAGGCGATTAGTGTGTCGTAAGCAGCTTTCGTGGGGAGTTATGGCATGTAATTCTTATATTATCGGAGCAAGATTTACCCTTCATGTTCGTTATGTAATGACTGAAACTGCAGGTGACGCTGTGCGTCCTATGTTTGTATTCACCAACTGTGTTACGATCTCCGACGCGCTGGTAGTGTCAGGAACGGATTATAGTCGATCTGTATGGGGAGCGGGGGGGGGGGGGGGTAGTCGATTTAATGGGGGGTCGATTGTAGGGGGGGGGGGGGGGGAGCGTGTTCCAAAGGGTTTTATTTTGCCAGCGGGGAGGAGGAGGATGGTTAAGGTGGGGATGGGAAGCGAGAAAGGATGGGGGCAGCGGAGGGGGGGGGGGGGGGGGGGGGGGGAGGAGGCAGCTGGATGTTGTGATAAGTACATACTGTGTGTTAACATATGTTTTTTTTTATCATGTGTGATACGGCGTTAAAACAGCTGAGGGCATGGATTTAGGAGTGGGGATGGTGGTGGTGTGAGTCACAGAAGAAGGGACAAAAAACACCTCTAACCCGAGAAATGGGTACGCAAATACATAAACAAAAAGAAAGAAAGAAGAAAGAAAAAAGGAAACCAACGACAGGGGGAACACGTTAACGAAATATTGGAGAATATTTTTTCTGCGCGGAGGGGAGAGAGGGGGGGGGGGGGAGGATGCAAAGCAGCCAAATGTAAAATGTGTCACATGGGGAACTTTTTATGTGTTTTTATATCATGGGCAAAATCGCATATATGAAGGTTTCTCTCTGTCTCGGTC
This sequence comes from Conus betulinus, assembly GCA_016801955.1. NCBI lineage: Eukaryota > Metazoa > Mollusca > Gastropoda > Neogastropoda > Conidae > Conus > Conus betulinus. The sequence goes on along the minus strand of JADBJO010031061.1, from coordinate 14,205 downwards.
TCTGTTCTCTCTCTCTCTCTCTGTCTGTCTGTCTCACACACACACACACACACACAACACAACACACACCACACACACACACAACACAAACACACCACACACACACACACACACACAGAGACCCCACTCATTTTGTGATCCTTCTTCTTCTGTGCTCGTCGACAAGAACTCTCCAAGGGTCATCATTGGGTGACACTCTTCTGGGACCGTCTTTATTTCCACGCTTACGATAGCCCCTTCATACTCTAAAATATCTCTTCATGCAGATTAAACCCCAACAACCACGACATGCTGGAGGTGGGCGATTTCCGCACTACAGAACACCACCAGCACCCCAACGGAGTCGGGCCCTGGCTTAGCCAACACCTTTACCATAGCTCTTCAGCGTGTCCTGTCTTCTACCATCATCATCACCGTCAACATCCTGACCATGGTCACTTTCACCCGGGTCAGGTCGTTGAGGACCCTGTCCAACAACCTGATCATCCTGCCTCGCCAGCACCGATCTGATGGTCGGGGGATCACCTTCATCAGCGCCCTCATCTGGGTCCCTGGACTCGGAGAGATCCTTCACTTCTCGCCCGAGTCGTGCGTGTTGAGGCTCTGCTGGTTCTTCGTCGTTGCTGTTCGGCTTACAATGGTGAACATCTGCTTCATGTGCTGGGGAGCGGTACCTGTACATCGTGCACCCCTATCTCCACGTGCAGTACGTCACACCTGCGTCGTGAGCGTGGTCTAGGTTCATGAATGTGAGTTAAGGTGACTGAAAGCAAAAATTGAAATAGATTTCAACTGAAAAGAAAACCGTGTTCTTCCGCCGAACGAAAGAACCACAAATTGCAAGTCAAACACGATTCGTTTCGACGTCTTTAGGTTTTTCAGGCAAGACAAACACATTTATGTGTGCATGTATGTGTGTGTGTGTGTGTGTGTGTGGGTGTGTGTGTGTGTGTGTGTGTGTGTGTGTGTGTGTGTGTGTGTATGTGGTGTATGCGCGTGCGGTGTGTGTTTCGATTCTAGTACGGTCTCCATGCTTAAATGGAAAAAAAAAAAGCTGTCGATATCTATGTGTATGTGCGTATGTGATATTACAGTTCGTATTCATGTAATACTTTGTTCATTCTATTGTGTCATTTTACATTTTCAAAAAATATCTAATCAATTCTTTATCTTTTAATTTTGATAATCTGTTTCCAAACTCATTTCTATCATCTATTTTACCATTTGTTTTGTGTATTTTGAATTACTTTTCAACACTTTATCAATTCATTCACTTTTTTCAATTTTGTTTACTTTATCAGTCATTTATTCCTTATCCATTTCAGGAGTTTGATTAAAGATTAGTTTTGTAATGCATATTTCTCTCCTTTTATAAATAACTCATTTATGTTCATGTATTTGTTGCATACATCTTTTAATTCATTTTCACAATTTATACTTATACATCTACAATTATTAAAATTATCATTATTATCGTTGCTACCACCACCACCACCACCCACCACTACTAACACTACTGCTATTATCAAAATAATTATCCGTTATTATTATCTCATTGGTGTGCGTATGCTGCTAACACTATTTACTACTACTTCTAACTATCATTATCATAATGATTATCGTTATGATCACATAATTGGTGTGTGTGTGTGTGTGTGTGGTGTGTGTGTGTGTGTGTGTGTGTGTGTGTGTGTGTGTGTGTGTGTGTGTGTGTGTGTGTGTGTGTGTGTGTGTGTGTGTGCGCGCGCGCGCGCGAGCGCGCGTGCGTGCGTGCGCGTGTGCGTGCGTGCGTGCGTGGCGCGCGCGCGTGCGCGCGTATGTGTGTGTGTGTGTGTGTGTGTGTGTGTGTGTGTGTGTGTGTGCTTCTGGACCAAAGGCAGGTTCACTTGTTAAGTTTTTCACTCTGTGACCTCCCTTCGCTTAAATGACCGCCCGGTTCAAACTCTTGCTCAAATAAGCCGTCATTGAAAAAAAAAAGCTTTCTTTGTGTTGTAAATGTTTGAAAAAGATTTAGTCATACAGTCAGCATTCAAACTATGTGTGTAAGGAAAAACACCACTCAAAAACTTATTACATCCAGGGTGTGTCTCCTCTGATAGAAGAATGCTCATATATAAGGAGACGACAACATTCCCCTCCACTCGACCTTTTCATTATCCGGCTCTAACCGTTTCTTAGAAATTGCTGATAATAATTTTGTTTGTGTACGTTGCTTTTTATGATACGTAGGTTTTGTTCGAAGATATGGAAATGGTCTTGCGTTGTTGTTTTTTCTCTCACTTAGATGATGACGATGTCCTAGAATGACCTTTATTAGTCGACCGGCTATTACAGGAAGACTGCAACTGAAATCAGACCGACTCGGACTCATATTGTAGAGGTTCTTATCAAGGACGTTCCCAGGGCAACAGTGCTTCTTATAAAGATACGGTTGAAAAAAAAAAAGACAATCGACAGTTTATTTGAAACATGAAAGATTTAACGTTGCTGTTCATAAAAATTGCGCGGTTAATCTTATAAATCAAACAAAACGATATTATTGAAAGGTGTAGAATAATGCCCCAGGTATATATTACACCAGATTTGATGAACTTCAATGTTTTTTTTTTTTTTTTCTCGGTTTTACTCAGGTGATCAAAGGATGCATGTGTTTTCGTTTGGGTGTTCGGGATCAGCTTTGGCGCCAGCCCTGTCTTCTTCGCTGACTACAGAACCGACTTAGGCTGCGACTTCTACCTGGTTCTGGGTTCTAATTTCGTGGTCTGGGGCACATGCACTGTCTTCTTCACCACCTCCGTCCTTACGCTCGTCTTCTATTCGCTCATCGCTCGTCTTTTCATCCTTGCCATGAAGGTAAGGTGCCAAAATGCAATGTGATCATTTACACTCCAAATGGCAGTTGAATCACTGAACCGCCATACTCTTTCACTCATTTTTTTTTTTTCTTTTCTGCGTACGCAGGCTGACACTCCCGTGATCATTCTATGTATAGACAGGCAAAGGATTCATCCCTTCTACCCAACAAAGGGAGTGGAGTTTTGTTGTGTATGACCGTTTTTCTTTTTATCCCGCCATTAAGGCTGCCATACTCCACCTTCGGGGAAAGGTACATGCTACGGGTGACGTGTCACCATACCAACGGCCAAACTGGCCTTCTCTTCCGAAAGTTGGTGCTGGGATTTTACATGTGTGCAAGGTGTTTATGAGTGCATTTACACGGGGAACTTCGGTTCATAGTCTCATACGAAGGACTGTATGGGAAATGGAGTTAGAACCAATGTTAACTCCGAGGGAAAAATCCCCCTGTACCGAATCGGCCCAGCGGAGATTCGAACCCGCAACAACCCCTGGATCACCAAGATTACAAGTAAGGCGCTCTACCACTGAGCTGCTGTCAGGTCCACTTTGAAGATAACACTTGTCAAACTGTTTCATAGAAACTAACGTTTATCGATAGAAACGTAACGTTTTTCAAACACGTTCATTGAAACAATAACATTTTTCAAACTCTGTCATTACTTTCACAATTTATCAAGTAGAAAAGATAGAAAAAAAAAACACATCAGAAGGTGCAGGTAGAACCCAGAGAAGTAGAGTCCTCGACTGCTGAAGAACCAGCTGGGAGCAATCCCGCGCCACCCTTAGAAGCCTGCGCTGTGTTTCACACATAGGGTGCAGGCACGCACAGGGTAGAAAGAAACTCGTGGAGAGTGTGGCAGCAGAGAGTCCTCAGAAGAGAAGCCCCCTTCAAGCAAGTGTTTCGGCCCTTATCTCCTGACACTCTAAGGGGGTTGGGCCACACACCTGGTTCATGACTCCGGATGGTCCCTCTGCTGCCCCTTTTTTCCTCCCATCTTGGGACGAGCCATGGCTGGGATTCGAACCCATGATCCTCTGGACATGCTCATTTTCTACTTAATGACTCGCGCACTAACCACTGAAGCACTGGAACACCTGGTATTTGTAGGAAAGTTAAGCGTTATGAAGTTCACTTTTTGTTCCTCCTTGACCAGATCCAGCTGAACACCGGACACAGGGTATTCCATTATGACGTCAAGAGACAGAATCGCTTCCTGGCAGATGCCATTGTGTGTCAACTTTTTACTTAAACTAATATTCATCAAACTCTTTCCTGAAACAAAGATTCATAAAACTTTTTCACTGAAAATAATACTTATCAAACTCTTTAATTTAAACTATTATTCAGATAGACTGAAAAAATAACAACAACAACACAACAACAAACAACAACAACAACAACAACAAAACCCAAACAAGCCAAAAATGTCAAAGGTTGTGCGCACGGCACGCTGCGGAATTTAGTTTTTGAAAAAAAAAAAAAATGGAATCTGTGTACTCACAATTTAAGACTGGTTTCAGCACTTTGCTGAAAATTGAACGCTTCGACGGGCAGTGTGCGACACCTTAACTAATGATCATCTCATCATCTCTCAGACCTGTCATAGACGAGTACTACGTTTTGAAGGAGAGATATTGCAAGTTTATATATATATATATATATATATATATATATATATATATATATATATACGTGTGTGTGTTGTGTGTGTGTGTGTGTGTGTGTGTGTGTGCAGAGAGAGAGAGAGAGAGGAGAGAGAGAGAGAGAGAGAGAGAGAGAGAGAGAGAGGAGAGAGAGAGAGACAGCGTGTCCGCGTGTTGGCTTGTGTGTGCGCGAATTACAAACATGTATACAGGCATATACACATATGTCAATGTGAGTACTAATGCGATTAATACAAAGAAAATCTAGACACGCAGCTACAAATTCTAAACAAGACCAGACAGAGAGTAACGTAAGGAGACATATAATGGACAGATTGAAAAAAAGGTTTGACGTATTGACTGACAAAGAGAATGAAGTAGACATATAGACCCCGAGTTTTACAACTGCAACATTTTTCATGCTGGTGTACTACCTTTGAAATACGGGTACATGCCATATCTCATTCGCATTGCATCAATGAATCCTTTGGAAAGGTAACGAAAATCATGAAGTTTATACAGCAGTGGGTGTTACAGTAGTACAGCGACGAGAGAGAGAGAGAGAGAGAGAGAGAGAGAGGAGAGAGAGAGAGAGAGAGAGAGAGAGAGAGAGAGACAGACAGACAGACAGACAGACAGACAGACAGATAGACAGACAGAGACAGACTGACAGAGAGACAGACAGAGAGACGACAGACTGACTGACTGACACAGACAAACAGTCAGACAGACAGACAGGGGCAGAAAGGCAAAGAGATTCAGATTCAGGCGATTTATATATGTAATAGTCCAAGCCCCTACTGAAGGGGAGTATGAAAACACAAGTACAATAATTCCGTCAATGAAGTGGAATTACAGAACGAAACACGAAGTTTCGAAGGCAGTTTCAAGAAGTGTAAATTTCTCTATGCTCGAAGGCTATGAACGAAAACAAAGAAATCTTTTTAACAACTTCAGCAGAAATGGATGAACAGAGTAGGCTCAGTTTAGACAAAAATGTCTGTCTGTAATATTTGGGCTTAATAAACGTTTCTCTGATGCTGCTCATGAGAGCTGGGCAGGACAGGACGAAGTGTAATTCGGTTTTCTTTGATTCTTTATAAAACAAAAAGAAAAGCAAATCACGGTTATCACGTGTTCGATATCTAAGATAATGTATGGCTAATGCAGATATTCTTCATCTGAATTTTGATGTGGCGTCTTTTAGGCGCTTATTTTATGTCTAAGGTTAAGTACGTTTTCAGATCATGAACATCGCAAAAGTTCCTGTAAAATTCAATCCTGTCAATGTAATGAATATGATTAGACCATTTCTGCCATCTGCAATCAATCAGCCGTTGACGGAAAAGACATGACAACTCTTTTAATATTACCACCCCTTGATTCAGCTACACAAATCCAAAGCCGTATTCAAACAAGCAGAGGCACACAACAGGCTCGCAGTTACTTTTACCTTTAGTATATCTTAGTCATATGACATATTGTACGCTTTACGAGGAATTCTAAATTCTTCCGTTTGTATTAGCTTGAGTCAGGAATGGATACATTTGAGCGCAGAAATAAAGTAAGTGTGGGAAATCGATCACTTGCACTGTAAATAAAATCATTTTAAGACGAGACACACACATCCACACACACACACACACACACACAGAGAGAGAGAGAGAGAGAGGAGAGAGAGAGGAGAGAGAGAGAGAGAGAGAGAGAGAGACAGACAGACAGACAGATGGACAGAGAGCATCAGACAGACAGGCAGACAGTGAAACAGAGACAGAGACAAAGATAGAGACAGAGATAGTATGTAAGTAAAACTAGTGCCTCGCAAGCTCTTCTTCCTCACCAATTCCCCACCCCCATCCCCACCCCTTCCTCTACCTCCCCCATCCCACCCCTTCCTTCCTCTACCTCCCCATCCCACCCCTTCCTCTACCTCCCCATCCCCACCCCTTCCTTCCTCTACCTCCCCATCCCCACCCCTTCCTCTACCACACACTACAGATGCGTCGAGCAGTAGGAAACCTTCCAGCACACCACGGCAGCCTCCAACGCCGCCCGTCTCGCATCGCTACGCATGGCCTTGACCTCCATCAAAGCCCCGGTCGTGGTCTACGGCGTCTTCGTGCTCTGCTGGTCGCCTCACATCGTCGTCTACCTCGTGCACCACTTCGGACAGCCTCTGCCCCAGAAGTCCGCGGCTGGTTC
>JADBJO010031061.1:0-2500 GCA_016801955.1 Conus betulinus | reverse complement strand
GTGGGTGGGTGGGTGCAAGTGTGTATGTGTGTGTGTGTGTGCGTGTGCGCGATGCGTGCAAAGGTGGGTGTGCATGCGCGCGCGCGCGCGCGCGCGCGCGTCATGCTGTGTGTGTGTGTGTGTGTGTGTCGTGTGGTGAGTGTGTGTGTATGTGTGGTGTGTGTGTCCTGTGTGTGTGAGTGTGTGTGTGTGTGCTGGTGTGTGTGGTGTGGTGTGTGTTTGTGGGTGTTGTGTGTGTGTGTGTGCGGTGGCGCTGTGTTGAGTATGTGTATGTGTGTGTGTGTGGTGTGTGTGTGTGTGTGTGTGTGTGGGTGGTGTGTGTGTGTGTGTGTGTGTGTGTGTGTGTGGGTGTGAGTGGAGGGTGTGGGTGGGTGCAAAGTGTGTGTGTGCGTGTGCGATGCGTGACGTGCAAGGTGTGTGCGTGTGCCGCGAGCGCGCGGCGAGTGTGTGTGGTACGTGTGTGTGTGGTAGTGTGTGTGGTGTGTGTGTGTGTGTGTGTGTGTGGGTGTGTGTGTGTGTGTGGTGTGTGGTGCGTGTGTGTGTGCAAGTGTGTGGGTGGGGTGGGATGGGTGGGTGCAAGTGTGTGTGTGTGTGTGTGCGTGTGCGCTGAGTGCAGTGTGTGAGTGCGTGTGTGTGTGTGTGTGTGTGGTGTGTGTGTGTGTGTGTGGTGTGTGTGTGGTGTGTGTGTGCGTGCGTGAGTGCGTGCAGGCGTGCGTGCCCGCGTGTGCGTGTGCGTGTGTGCGTGTGTGTGTGTGTGTGTGTGTTTGCATGCGTCTACTTCCTTTTTAACGAGTAAATGTACCCCTTAAAGGAACATTAGTGTTACAAACACTTGAAGATTAAAGGACAAATGGGCGGGTCGGTGAGAGAGAGGGCGCGATGCCTGGCGGTAGGAAAGTAGGAGGCAGGAACAGGTGAATGGGGAAGTAGAGGATAGGGGATGGACAGAGGTGGAGGGGGAATGGAAGATGGTGACTGACCGAAACGCTTCGTCTATTCCTCCACTAAAAAACAAAGAAAAATTATTATATGTTATATAACCGGATTGAGAGCTGAAAAGTTGAAAATGAACGGAGGAGAGAGGAGGAGGAGGGAGAGAGAGAGAGAGGTACGAGAGGAGAAGGGCAATTTCGTTCTCGCTATTTTTGCTTTGAGATCCCGGCTTCACCCAAATAACAAAATAATACATCCTATTAAGAAGAAAAAAATACTCTTGAATAATATTACGAACCGCCCCCAGAGAAACGTGGACAAACGAGTCACAAGACAAAAAAACAACGCGTTTCGACCTCTTAGGTTTTCTTCAGGTGACTACACAGACGAATAAAAATAACGAAAATTCACTTACCTTTGATCGCTTGAGATCGCTTCAGAGTAAGCGCAAGAAGAAGGCGCTGAATAAGAACGAGGTCTGTTGGAAGGGAAATAATGTGTGGAGTCAAAAGTCGTAATGATGATAATAGTGATTACTGATAGGAATACTAATCATGGTCAAAATATACTGAAGGAAAAAAAAAGATAAGATTACTACCAATTGGTGTCAATAAGTTAGGGTATGGGAAGGAAGAAAGGAGAGTGGGTTAGATGATGATTTTAAACTGCAGGGTTGCCGAGGCAACGGTCCCAGAGGCGAAGGCGATCGTGATGTACCTCTCGTGCGTGGGTTCGTATCAATACTAGCAATAGATTATTGAATGCTGATACTGAGTAACAACGATGAGTGATGGTACAAGGTAATAAATAGCTTCATTGTGATACAGGAATATATTATAGAAAAATACATTTGGTATATATTTATAATAATCAAATAACTAAATTAAATGAAAAAGTAAAAAAACAATTATTGATAACAAATGCATAAATAAAATAATGAAAAATAAACAATGGTAAAGATAAATAGATGAAACTAATATATAATAAAAAATCCCCCCCCCCCCCCCCCCCCCCCCCAACAGAAGAAGTAACAGCACATATTGTATGATCAAGTGATATTTGACATGGTTCATTTTACGTAGAGTGATACTTAATAGCTCGATTGTAAGTAAGGTGTGGATGTTAATGACGCACACAGAGACCCAAACAATACACTACAAACAGATAGGACACGTTTTAGGCAGCAACTAAACCTGAAGGGGAAAATGTGTGTGGCGATATTTTGTTAGGAGGCTGATGTGAAGACAAGGACCACGCGAAGCAACAGACAATGGACATTACACAGAATGTCTACTGATAAGTTAGGGACCATAGGAGGTGGATGACAGGTGCCAACTGGAAGCCGTATGTACTCTATAAGTCACAGTAGCGTCACTAGCTTTTGCTCTAGCAGCGCGTGATGTGTTGTGCATCCCTTGCTAATTATGCTCAAGGTAACCAGGCTAATGCAGCAGTCCGTATGTGGCTAGGCGTAGCGAAGCAGGCTTGAAGCAAACTGGTACGACTGACATAGGGTGTCACTGACAACGGCTTTGGCATATATGTGAAGAATCAAATGAGAACAAAG
>JADBJO010031060.1:0-17163 GCA_016801955.1 Conus betulinus | reverse complement strand
GAAAACTGACTTGGACTCAAAACTCGGGGAAAAACCTAGAAGCAGATGCTTGTGACGTTAGTTTGATATTGTTTTGAGTAGTAAAACGCAGTAATGGCTTTTGTCTTCAGGGAACTTAGGGGGTGGCAAAGTTGGCAATCCAAACATGCCTAAATATTCGTGAGATTGCCAAAAACTACTAAAAAAAAAAAAACAAAAAAAAAAAAATGCTAAGCAGAACACATCCAACACTGGCGTAGAGGCGTGGCGCGCGCGCGCGCAGCACGCCCACACACACACACACACACACCACAACCACACACAGTCACAACACAACACTCACGGCCGCACTCACGCAACGCACGCCACGCACGCACGCATAAACATCACTACAAATCTTGATTATAAACGGCATGACAAACACTACGCAACGACAGGTTGAAATTCTCGCGCGCGCCCAGCGCGCGCGCACACACACACGACCTACACACACACCAAACACACACACACCACCCACACACAACCGCCACCGCATGGCCACATGCACGTTACACACATACAGAGAGAAAGAGGTGACGCGAGAGGGAGAGACAGAGGCATGGCATACAGACAGAAAGAGACAGACAGACAGACAGACAGAGAGACACGGACAAAGAATACAGACCCCACAAAAGCCATTCGATACCTGCACGAGCACAAAACAGACCCTTGTCCTGCTGGCTGTAACACCCTCTCGCTCTGCTACTGACAGTCAGCGTTGTGGATGGTTGTTGTGTTGATTATTAGATTAGTTAGTTACTATTAGTTATATTAGTATCATTGTGGCATATTTATAGCGCCCTACCATCGCGCCAGAGACCAAGATCTTCGCGCTTTACAATCCACACTGCTCACAGAAGGGCTGTCTACGGGTAGTGCCCATGACGAACTAGACCTGCCAACCTGGCGCTTCGCGATTCATCTGTGTTTTCCTATGTCATCAGTCAACAGCGTTCTATTCAATATCGTTCACTCAGTTTTTCCTTTAAACTCATTTTTCCATTCTCATGCAGGGGTGCATAGGGTGCATTGCTTGTGTGTAACGTGTCATGACAATACCAACGCCAAACTGGCCTCTCTTCCGAAAGTGGTGTGGGATTTTACGTGTGTGCAATATGTCTGCGTACTTCACACGCCCGAACATCAGGGTGCATAGCGCTTCTCGACCGTTGGGAAATGGAGTCAGAATCTAAATATTAACTAACGGGAAAAAAACACCCCTGTACCAGAAACGGCACCAGGCAGAGATTCGAACCACGTAACCCCAGGTCACCAAGTTACGAGGTCCGGCGCTCTGCCACTGCGCTATTGCGGGTCCTGGTGACCCTCTCAGGAAGAACACTTGTCCAAAAGTCCCTGGCTGTGTCCTGCCCTGTGACCCCGTAGGTGTGGTGTTTGGAACATTTCTTAGTGTCGTTCTCGTCACTGCCATGGGTTGCCCAGCCCTCCGCGACAGTATGTCCCCTGCCATCGGATGTGGGCCTATAAACATTGTGACCTAAATCGCCCTTGTGTTCAGTCAACCTGACTCGGTTGGCTCGCCATGCGATTTCTCTTTCAATCGTATGAACGTGTCTTGTGATTCGTTTGCCTCTTTTTTTCAAGGTCTGCTAAAATTTATTGGAGATGAGCTGAAAAGTGGGTTTTGTTATCTTAGTGTTATCTATATTAGGTATCATTATTTTTTTTTATTTAATGTATTTCGCGGGATTATTTGTTGGTCATCCTATGTATGGTTCACGTTTGTCGGCAGCAAGCGTTGCTGCCATGTGTTGTGTTGTGTGTGTGTGTGGAGGGTTGTGTTGGTGTGTGTGTGGGGTGGTTGTGGGGGTGACCCGCTGGTGGACTCAGAGCGTTCAGTACGTAGGGGCGTCAGTTGTCTGTGGGTGTTTTTTTTGCGTGGATTGTTATTTTCTAGGAGTAATTTTTTAATCTATATTTCAGAAGTGTAGTGTTAATGTGTGTGCGTCTGGGTGTGTTTGTTTGTTCTGTGCGTTGGGTGGTGTGTGTGTGTGGTGTGTGTGGGTGTGTGTGCACGAAGGAGAAGCGAATAGAAGAGAGAGAGAGAGATAGAGGACAAGGCTGGTGACAGAGAGCGAGAGAGAGAGAGAGCTTTTGATAATGATTTTTGGTTTTGGCCTTAGTACGCTCTGACACCCCAAAAAATCCCCATCTGAACACTCTCCTAGCACAGCAAAGTCCCCCCCCCCCCCCCCCCCCCCCGCCCTCCCCCCCCACCCCCCCCACCACCACCCCTACCTTCCGTTGCAGTTGGGCACGCATCTGCTCGCCCCTTTATAGTTGGTTTGAAGAGCCCTGAGATCTGGGATAGAGACTGGATTACAAGCTGAGGTTCCCTATTAACATCATTGTCATGATGATGATGATGATGATGATGATGGTAATGATAATAGTAATAATGATAATCATATAATATCAAATCTTATAATTATGTGCGTTATAGTATTATTATTACTATTAGTGTTGTTATTGTTGTTGTTCCTTGCTGATCATTAGGATTATCATCATCATCATCGATATTACTACCGCTACTACTGTTAGTATTATCATTATTATTGTTAATATTGCCATCTATTTTTATTATTGTTGTGATTGCTGTTGTTCAGTTGTCGTTGTATCGTCATTAGTGATACTTATTACTGTCATTGTTATTACTATATTATTATTATTGTTATTATTATTATTATTCTATAATGTTGTTGTTGTTGTTGTCGTCATTATAGTGTTGCTATGTTGTGGCTGCTGCGATGCTGATGTTGTTTGTTATTATTAATGGTTATTGTTGTCATTATTAGTGTTGTCCTTGTTGTTGCTGCTGCTGTTGCTGCTGCTGTGGCTGCGTGCTGCTGATAACCATGATGATGTTGCTGTTGTCGATAACACTTGAAATGCGCTCCTTTCTGATCAGATTGGTTCTTTCACACAATGTTTTGTCCTCCTTCCATATGAAAGACTCTCACTATCCTTTTACTGGGCTAAGCAGTCCTGCTGATGGTCCACATACGTACCAGACACAATTACAGGCACACGATTTACTGCAGATCGTGTCCATTCTTCAGATAAGTATTGTTTTTTTTTTTTTTCGTTTTTGTTGTGTGTTTGTTTGTTTGTTTGTTTTTGATAGTCTGTGATATAAAGTAAGCTCAACCTTCACTATTCACTGGTATGATAAATCAGATCGACTCACTGTGGTTTGGCCTCCCTTCTCTTTATGACAGGACCCCTTCCCCTCCCCTCACCCCCCTCCCCACACCCCTCACGCACTCCATCTCAACAACTCCATTTTTTTTTATGGAGTGTTTAAGCCATTCCCACTCTTGTTGCTTTTGGTTATGGGACAATCTGATCTAACCCTGAACAGTTATTTGTGGTCGGCTTTTTTTTTTTCCCCCAGTTCTATTGAAAGGTCCGGAGAGAACTATTTTTATCTTCGGCGGTGTCTTCTTCATCTTTACTTCAGTATGACCGGCAGTTCTTTTCTCTCTTGTCTTTCCCCATTCTATGATTGATATTCTTTTATTCTATGTTTCATCGATTTCTGAGGGTTTTTTTTTTTTTTCGTTTTACTAGTTGCCCTGTATTTCTTCGGTAGTTCTACTTTCAGTTCATCAAGGTGGTGTCACTGTGTGTGGACTAGTCCATATAAGCTAAACAACATTCACTATGTTTTGAGACTACATTGCGCGTGAATTAAAGCTGATGGATAATTGAATTAATACACAAAATGAGAGAAGTTATGAAGAGAGGATCTCGTTGCCACGACTGTAGCGGGTGTCTGACCTACGCATTAGCCTAACGGTGCTACTCAGACCTTGAGTACCAATCTAACATGGCTGTGCTATTATTCTAATTGTACATGAGTGTACACAGTGTGAGGAGTGTACACTGTGTGTGGATACGGGCCCATGCGTGTGTGTCAGTGTATACGGTGTGCAAACGCTTGGTGTGTGTGTGTGTGTGTGTGTGTGGGTGTGTGTGTGTGTGTGTGTGTGTGTGTTGGTGATGTGATGTGTAGTAGTTATGCTCAGTAGTTTTTCCTTCGCAAAGACAGGTCACATTGTTAAACATTGTTCACATTGTTGCAAAGACAGGTCGCATTGTTAAACAAACACCCCATGTTGGCAGAGCAGCAACGATCACAAACCCGGCCAGTCTACCTGGCAGATCATCCGTGTAAAAGCTAAAATGGGCAGTGAGACAAGCTCTGGCATTTTCATTCCTCAAAAGGAAGATTTCACATAAGACGACAATTAGGTTTAGATCGTGCAGACAGTGGATAGTGTCGGTTCCAGAGGAGAAACTCACAAGCCTGGAAACAGAAAAAAAAGCAGGTGTTCCATCATCGCATCACTATGTAGGTTAATGAAGTGACTACTGTATGTTACCTTTATGCTGAGAACGTGTAAACCTTCCTTTACTTACCTGGCGTGATTTGCAGAACTGGTTTTAAAATCAATGATAATATCTCCGGAAAAGAATCTGGTTCCTGGGTCGCAGACGCCTATAATGCAAGCTGTTTTGAGAATACCAAGGAAGATAGAGTTACATGTTTGTTCCTGTGTTCTTGACAACGGTAACAAGAAAACGAACTTAATCAAATAGTGGACTATGTTGAGTACAGGAGCTTTATTTAACAGAGTTTACGAATGGGAGGAAACTTGTCCAGCTTAGACATAAGTGTTTGAGAAGGAAGTTACAGCATTGCTCAGGGAGTCTCTACCCAAAGCTTTACAGCCCAGACAGGAAGGAAAGTTGATACATGGTCAATGCAACCGTGTTGACGTTCAGTCGAACGTATTCATACAACATTGTAGATTTCGTTTTCCTCTCTTCGATTTCCATCCTGGATTTACCCATCAACTTTGAACACAAGTACCTGTCAGGACCAAAGTCAGTTCACAGCCTGTTATTTTGTTATCACCAGTCCTCTGTTTATCTATATCTACATCCCTGCTAGAATACATTTTACATGTAATCAGTGAATCCGAGTGCTCTAAGCCGAAACACATTCGTATGAATAACTGTAAAACAAAAACATGTACACTCGTTTCTCACGTTTACCGCTTATAGGGTGAATGAAAACGCTCTCTCTCTCTCTCTCTCTCTCTTCTCTCTCTCTCTCTCCTCTCTCTCTCTCTCTCCATAAATCACGAATTTTCTTTCCTGTACTGCTCCAGTCTACACAATTCACTGATATCTCCCGGTCTTTCTCTGCCTACCACCTTCACCCCCTCCTCCTCCTCCTCTCTTGCGCTCTTCATCTGTACTTACCCGTTGTCACTCTATAAATCAAGGTGCAATCAATGAGGTGCACGAGCTTTGTGGGGTGTGGTGCCGTGCGTCGTGCGTGGTGTGGGCGTGTGCGTGTGTCATTTGTTGTGGTTATTTGTGTTTGTTGATGTGGGCGAGTAATGTGTGTGTGTTGTGTGTGTGTGTGTGTTGTGTGTTAGATGTGGTAGAAGTATGAGTTACACATAGATAAAGAGTGATTACAACAAACACAACAGCACACACACACAACAACACCAGCGGACAACAGCAACAGAGGGGCTAGCAGCACAACAGAAAGTAGGGAGAGAGAAATACAAGTAGGGTAAAGAGAGAAAGACACACAATATATAAAATATATGTATGTGTACATGATGCATATATATATATAATAACTCATCCTCTATCATAAGATATTATATATTCTGTTTGTGCTGCTGTCGTGTCTCGGCTGCTCCATGTGAGCAGAGAGGAGAGAGACGAGTGACGAGGCAGATCTCTAGAAGAGCTGAGCGATCTGCAGAAGAGCAAGCTCGGAAGCAGAGAAGAGATAGAGCGATCACACGACATCGACTACTCACACTACACCGTGATTGTTAATGAGGATACATGCTCTTCCCTTGATAGCATGACATAAGTATATTGTAGTGCACCCCAATATAGACTAGCCGGTACTGTCAGAGGACCATCACCAAAAAATAAACCTATGGCGAATAGGTCATTATATAGGGGTACCTGACTAGCAGGATGGTGATTGTAAATAAGTGAGGGGGCGGGGTGTGTGCGATTGCTGCTTTGGAAAGGTATGTGGTCTAGTCAGGCTCCGGAGCTGTTGTGATGTGTGAGAAATAACGAGTGACACTTATCCGGGCGTGACCCTACCAAATGAAAGAAAAAAAAAAAAAAAGCAAAACAACAAAAACTACGTGGCAAAACAAAAACAAACACCCAGGACAAAATACAAAAGCACAAAGAAACAACACAACAACTCCCATACCTCATTGACCACAATGGTGAATCAGTCTGGGCTGCAACAAACATCACTGCAGAACTGTAGGCGAACAACAGATATCCGAGCGATCGTATAATAGGCACATAACACAAAGGCAGTGACAAACAAAACAAAGCACAATCACGGGAACAGCACGAGCCGTTGAACAGATCACAGAGTCACTAGAACGACCCGCCGAAGTGGAGCAAAACGACAGACACAAAAATAAGAAACAAACAGACATATCCAAACTAATTTTTCGCTTCCTTCACCCAAACCCATCATTCGCACAAACACGTATCACATAGATATTTAAGTGTCTGCTAGAAGGCAGCAAACATCACAACATACTGCATAATTCTGTATAGAAAACACGTACAGACGTGGATCGATGACTGCAGAATTCACCAAAAAAAGGTTGGGACATGAAGTGGGTCATGCAAAAGGTGAGGTATCGGTCGCGATAGTCATTTATATACCTGACATACCATCTGTTGTCGTAAAATAAGTGAACTGGATATGATTAAGAATGGCGAATGCACTGCAGTCAGAATAAGTAGGAGGGAGAAAAAACCGATGGGGATGTGGTAAAATGGAATGTAGAAGTGACAAAGTGTGGGTTTCGCGGATCATTGGAGTCTAGGTAAGAGGTGAATGAGGTTATAGCATTACTAGTAGCGGGGGGTAAGAACAGAGAAAGGACGGGGAGAAACGCGAGTCAATGGATATAATAGAATAACATAAATGCACGCTGCTTGAACTAGAAATTACATGTAAATGATATAGGAGTATAAACTCTTTGCTGTGATTATCAGGAAGAGAACAGCACAGTGTTTATTTGGGAGGTCTGTTTATTGTTATCAAAATTGTCAGGTGAATCGCAGGTATGCAAGAATTGGGGTCATCAAGTGGGAGATTGCTCTCTTAGGAGATCCATAAAGGTTATTCTGCACAATTCTAGAGCCACTGACACTGTAGTGGGGGTATTGAACAGCGAGCTGGACCTCTCAGGACTGTTGGGCCGAGTATCGTAATTTGAGTCTCCCACTGAATGGATCCTGTGCAAGCATCAGAACTGGCCAAGCGTTGTGCCCCCGTGAATAACATTAGTGACGATTTGCATAGATGAGTTTTAGTGTTTCACAAACGGTTGATCCCCGGGCTCCACACCTTCGGTTTTGTTTCCTGGTACTACCCTTGCTGGCGCTTTGTGAAGGGGTGGCTGGGTGTGTTGGAGTTCGGTTGAATTTGACCTTAAATAGTGTCTGAGAACACCAAGAATATGGACTGGTAATTCTCACTATTGGACGAAAGCGCAAAAGCACAAACACGAAGCCCGTGGTGGGTTCCGCCGAAGTTAGTCCTAGTCCTGACAGATTGAGTCGCGCTTCGAGCAGTGATAAAAAAGTAATTCCCGAGATTTAGCACAGATCCCGTATTCACAGACAAAAAGATGGAGTGCCGAGATCCCGCACACCCAAAAAGGCCTATAAGCGGGCAAATACTAAAACATAAAGAATCAATGTGAAGTTTCGAAGAGAGTTGTGAGGGAAAAAGAGTAGTGTATACCCAATACAGTACAGCAAAGGTAAGTGAGAGGGAGGAAAAAAAAGTTGAGCTGGCTCTGGGAAAAAATGTTGTAGGTGACAGAAAAAAGGTAGCCACTGCAAAAAAAACACGACCCCCGATTTGGCTTTGGCCTAGCCGGGTTATAGTGAAACTTGCGTTTGTTCTAGAGAGGAGTTCGATAAGTCTTCGTCAAGTACCTTGAAAACATAAGACAAAAGGTGAAGAAATGAGTGTTAGCACTGGGAAACACTTGAGTTTTCAAACAGCCACATACTAGGATAAAAGTCGGAAAAAAACGGCGGTATAAATGGTGGGTCAGCTACGTATAGTTAGGTATAAAAAGTGTGTGATGTGAATAGAAAAAGAGTAAACTTACAAACCCTGTTGTCGTTCTATGTTAGTGTTGGTTGACCTTGGTCTAAGGGAAATCTAGGAGGGAGTGGAAAATAAACAGGGACTGAAAAATGCTGACAATTTAATATGCAGAGAAGAAAAAAATGTGGATAAAAAAATAACGACATGAATGCAATAGACGTGGGCCATTACAAAAACTTTAGAATTGAGTAACAATGCAAGTAGTGTAAATAGACCGATCGTCGATGGGTAAAAATTCGGCAAAATCAGATAGGGAGGAAAAGGCGCTAGAATTTGCGAAAACACGAGGCGAACGTAACGGAAGGAAAGGTGGACAAAAAATGTGATACAATGTAATAGGCAGATCTCATGTTTATTGAGGGAAGGGGGATTATTTTTGTGTCTGTGCCAACGCGTCGTGTGCGGCAAACAACCAATCGATAGGCATGTGTGACACTTAGGCGCTGCCATTGGCCGACAACCACCGTATCCACCCGACAGAGACGTCGGGTCACGGCCCCGACAATCCACAGTGAGCAGTCAATTAAGTCAGAGAGGAAGGCCAGTCATAGGAGACCTGACACTGCTGCCGAGTCAACTTTGGCGGTGGTGTTCAGTATTGGCGCCTCTTCTTATCTAAACATAACGCGAGGGGGACCACCTAGCTAAGCCCGCCTACTCGCGCCAATAATTGTGCTTAGTCGCGAGCCAGGCATCAGTGAGCTCTCCCTACGGAGGGCCACCACCGTCCGTCAACGACAGCCCCCAATGGACTCGCAGATACTGGGGACCCCTGCCGACTAGAACCAAAACAAGGCCACAGACGATGGAGAGGACATCAAAATTGACGGCCACCATGAGAGCTAGGGAATGAAGGGCCAAAGAAATTTGAGACTTTTTGTTTTTTTTTTTATTATGCTGAATCGACGATGAGAATGAGGTGATTAAGCCATGATGCTCCGATTTCCATTCAGGTCTGAAAACTACATGAACAGGGCTGTTCTACGATTCCTTCAAATATACCGAAGCGTCAACCAGACCCGAGAGTACAGATACTGCAGGCGTGTGGTCAGGAAAGTTGAGCACCACAAATCTGCAGAACACAACAAATCCATTAAGTGGGGCGATGAAACTCGACTGTGTGGTCCCATTCTTCCCAACTGGGATTCCGAGCAAACCCACTCTTTGCCGGAGCCGATTGGGCAAGAACACCCATAATACCTCTATGGCTTCGAACCCACGACCTCCCAAAAAGCGCGAGAGTCACGCACGACCTCTAACCACTTCGCCACGGCGGGCTGCTGGGGGCGACAAAGAAAAAAAAATCCTTAATCCAAACAGTCAATAGTTTCATGCAACTGTGCTAAAACATCGTCAATGCCCAACCAAGGGTATCACTCCGATTCTCTTAAATTGTTGGTTGGGGCCAGTCTATAACGTAGGTCATGAGGGTTAGTGTAGCATTTTGTTTGAACAGGAGTTGAGCTGTTACACATACAAAGGGATATGTGCACTGGGTCTGTCTTTGTTTCTTGTCCATCTTTGCCTTGCCCTATTTTTTTTTTCGTACTGCGTACAATGATGACAACCTGTTTTTGTGCTGATTGTTGTCTTGGGGAAAAAAAGAGGATAATACGCTACGAATCAAGCTTCCGCAACCCACCAACCGATCTAGCACCCCAGACCCCCCAAATAAAGTATTGATGACAAATATTTGACTAATTGGTTCTATGGAATAGAAAATAATTTGCCAGCTTTTAATCGGTGCTTACGCGCAGCTAATGTTGTTCTATGGTGCCATTACGACTGTATGTTTGTCTGAGGGGACGGGAGACGATCCATCCTGACTCATGGTTTGGCCAAAAACCAACCAACTCCGGCCTTTTTATGAATACAGTTTGGGTTATACTATGTTTCACTCGACAACCCACAGTAAACTCTCGACGAGGTGCATTATGTCCCGTTGTTTTAAACTTTCATGGCTTTTTTCCAATTGTCTACGACTGAATATCCTCGAGCTTGTGCACTCTGCTTTGAAGTGACATAAACACATGAATCGACACAGTCTCCTTCCACTTCACTCCCCTATGTTTATCATGACCGACTCATATGTGAAGTGTGAACTTGGTGCGAGATCTTGTTCGTTTTCTTGATGAGGGGAGCGACTTAATCACAAGGAATTATCCCTTAGCTTGTAGATCTATTAGGCTGGATATATGACATGACATGCAACTTTGCTTTTGCATTTTTGTATTGCTTCTTGAAATTCTTTCGTGTGGGTCATTAGTCGGTTTACTTTTGTATTATTTTCCTTTGCTTTTGTCTGTCAATTGGCCAATGTGGTCCTAGAAACTGATCTTTTAGAGACTCGAGCCTGTGTCAGAAAGAGAAGGGTTGAGTGGTACCATTTGTTGTGAGGCTGACTCTTCATAGTATGTTGTTCCTCGTTTCATTTCCTAGTCTGTCAATTTGGTGTTCTTTCTGGTTAAATCTTAGATCAGAACCGTAAATATTTCCCGGGTAGGTTTTCTGTCAAAGAAGGGCATCGTTTCTATCTTCAAATCGTTCATTACCCGTTTTCCAAAAACTTCTAACACTTTGGGACTCCCATGTAACTTTGTATGTATGTTGAGCAGCTTTTCCAATTACGATTGGCTAACAACTTACTATGCAAGGCGCCACCCTTCTTTCTCAATACTGCATTTGAAGAGCGCTCTAACCATTTCTGTAAACCACCGAACAGAAAAAACCGGGGTCACCAGAATCAACAGAACATCACAGCAAACACGCGACACTACAGCGAAGTGGGGGGGACTATGTCCTTGGACAGACGGCAGGCTTTTACTATCGTACAAACAAGCAGCTGTGGTGGTGAATACAGGAAAATAGTTAGTCGTGGTTTTTTGTTGTTTGTTGTTGTGTTGTTTTGTTTGTGTTTTGTTTGTTTTGTTGTTTACGACCCACACCACTTTATCCTAAGGTGTGAGTGTGTTTCGTCACGGGGGGTACAAAAAATTTTTAGCACAGGGAAGTGAATAGAAGAAAAGGTGCGAGAACCAACCCGTCGTCGCAAGTCAAAAAGGGATCGAAATAATATCGACCACTTAACGATTCTAGCGGTCGGGATTGTCGTAAGGCTGTATCTCTAGTGTGCCAATGATTAAGGACGCCAGATCTGAACTTAATGATTTTTTTGGGGAGTAAACAGAGGAAGACTGCCTTTAAGGTGAAGGCAGTCTGATTGGAGTACAATTATGGTGGGGATTGTTAAATGGATTTGTGCAAGCCCCAATCATAAAAATTACAATGTACAACGTTATAGAGAGAGAGCGAAGAGAGAGAGAGAGAGAGTGAAGGATGGAGAGGAAGAGAGAGGAGAGAGAGGAGAGAGTTTCCTAGAAAAAAAAGGTTGGGAATCAGTGGGTATCCACCGGTCTGGTAGTCAATTAACCATTTTCCTTACCTTTGTCGGAAAAACCATGTTCGACTTTTTCATGAAACTCCCCTGTATCTGTGTCAGTTGGGGGGTGTGGGCGTTGCCAAAGGATGGGCCTTCGATACGCTCTTTATCAATTCTCGATGTCGAATTAACCATGGGGAGGGGGGTAGGGGTGTTCAAAGTGTGGCCTGTTGAGGGGTGGGGTGTGGGGGGGGGTTACGTGGGGGGCGGGGAAGGAGAGGCACAGTGCGAATTGTGGTTAAGCGAATCACTCCCCGTCACTTCCCCATCACCGCCAACTCCCCCTGCGTACTTTTTGATTTCTTGTCATAATAGTCCCAAAATTTCTGGGCGAAATTATTTCGTTCAAGCAAAAAACTCGCTAGTCCAGCTTGCGCGCCTATACCGCGTCATGTATGTTTGTAGGTGTGGCGGTTCCATTGCTTTTGCTGGTTAGTTCTTTAGAAAGTATCTGTCTAGGAAAAAAAAAAAAAAAAAAAGGGGGGGGGGGGGGGGGAGGGGGGGAGGCGGTTGAGATTGAAGGGGAGGCGGTTGGGTAGGATTTAGGGGGAAGGGGTGGAGATGTGAAGGACGGCGGGTTGATTTTGGGTTTGCGGGGGTTTTGGGTTAAAGACCTAGGAGCGATGGAAGAAAGATATCTGTAGATTGCTGAAACGTCTCACCAGTTACTTCAAGGGGGAGGGACTGATTTTGATTGTTTTCTGTTCCGTGATCCCCCTGACAGGGAGAAGGGTGAAGGTATGAGTTCCTAGTTACATCCCACATCCTCAAACACCGCAGCGTACATGAAATAGATACCACTCTCACTAAAAAAAAAAACAAGTCTGTTTTCTATTCTTACAATCGACTTTTATGAATTCTGAAAAGATTCAAAGTTATACAGGTACATGGACCCTGGTAAGGACCGGTGGTTCTCCAACATCCGGGTAACGTTTACCATAAAATATAACGGAAGTGAAGACCAAGGTTTGCGGTTCAACACACCGTGACTGTTCACTGTGCCAAGCAAACGGTGCATATTCTGGGTTCCTTAATGTTCAGGGGGGGGGGTTCAAACGGTGGGACTCACAAGAAACAAGGAAACCTTGGTGAGTAGTCATCCGCAAGATCGATGTCTATAACCAAGGAATATTGATGGAACTCTGGTTCGCATCGTTGAGCCGGTCCAGTCAGTCCTTTTGCCTACAGTTAACCCAAAAAGTCAGAGTGGCGAAAGATGGTTGTTAATTAAATTCGGAGGGCAGTTTGCCGTTGACAGAAAAAAAGAGCCAAAAATGCTTTCAATGTTCTTGTCCTTTTTCCAGAAGGTACAGCACCTGAGAAAGCTGTTCAATGGGGGGGTTAACTGGACTCAGTGGAAACAATTATTCCAGCTTTCACACAACCAAGGACGGTGACTGGATGGAACTGAGACCTGAGTGTGGGGAGGGAGAGAGATGAAACAGAACAACTGCCCCTTCAGCAGTGATGAGTGTAAGGGGGACTGGTAGTTAGCATTATGTGGCCATGTTACGAACTGATGTTGGCATTTGCGTAAAATGGGAAACCCGGGTGATCTATGTAGGTATTGGAAGAAAGGTACTTGTTGACATATTTCTCTAGATGTGTGCATGATCCTTACGGTTAATGGGTCAGTAAATCAAAAGGATTTTGGGAGTGTGAATAGGATTCAGCGGGTTTGTTTGTGAGTGATCCTACATCATTGCCTGATATGTACAAGGGAAAAGTGTGCCACAGCAAAAAGACAGTCTTTTACCATTTTGTTCGCGATGCGGGATCACGTATATTCAGTTCAACCGGAAAAAAGCATTGTCTTGACTTAATCTTGAAAAAAATGGAATGTTGGTGAACAAAAAGAGCAGTGTGGTTAGGAGTTCCAATGTGTGAGGTCATGGCAAATGGAAAACTGCAGAAAGCTCTCGGCACAAAGAGCGGGTTTTCTTGACCAAAACACAGCACCCTTTGAAAAACTATGGACGCATTACAGGGCATTCATGCAGTGATGGTCATGTGACGTACGCTATCTCTTATGTGGTTCCAAGAAGCATGATAATTGTAGCCAGGGACCAATACACTCTCTTTTATTATTCTCATAGGGAAGCACGCACATATGTTTCAGGTTCAACTAAGTCCTTTGACAGTGTTCCCCCTACAATTTACATGCGACGAGGGTCCCTCAACAAGATGTCGTACAAGTCAGGTGGTGTAATTCTTACCTGGACTGTCTGGATGCAAGCGATGAAATCATTTTGTAAGACACCCACTTTGTCTGAATCATTTCACCTGTACAGATGGTCATATGTATAGCCTTTGGCAAGAGGTATGTGATAAGTTGCCCCATGGTTATGATGAAGTCCAGAATGAAAACCGCGATGTCACCGTGCCGGGAAATGGGTTGAAAGTGGCAAACATGTTGGCAAAGGTTTTCCATTATCCGGCTCATAAAAATAATACTTAATTGATAGCATTACGACCATTTTTTTACATTGCAGATGAATCTCCAGCGAGTCCTGTACTGACAGGTAACTATCGTTGCGGAAACGGGCCACGGTGTGCCCCCAGCAATAGACTGTCTTGAACGATTTACACATAGTGCAATGGCGGGTATGAACTGTATAACGATAGAAGACGAACCAGGGGTGTGAGGAGATGAGCATGTCCAGGGTTTATCAATCGAATTTGCTTCCAGGAAGTGTATACATGTTGGACCCATATAGTGTGACAGAATGGTTTCATGATCACACTGTGTGAATAAGACGAACGATGGGTGATGAGTCTGACCGTGTGGCCCGAAGGCCTGCCTCTGTAAGTCTACTCTGTGCGCTTATGATCTTCAGGCTGTACGGGCGACTCAGCTCTTTCCTCAAATCAGATTTTTGGATGCTACAGCTCTGGTATGACATTGACAGATTGTGAGCCAGCAACGTGTATCTCATACATCTTGTTCTTGCCTAAATGTTCTTTAAAATAAACTTTCCTGTAAATAGAATTACACAGCATTTGATGATCCTTAACCGTGGCATTAGCAACAACTGCAGCATTTCAACGCATGACTTACTTTCTTGGCAGGCTTTTGCAAATTTTAAGATCGCTTGTCGTTGTCATGGGAATCCTTTCACATCAGTGTCTCAAGTCGCTCTGTCCACTAAAGGTCAAAACGAATATTGCTCAACGGTAGATAGATCTGTCCCACACAGACCGTGACGTGTTCAGGGGGGGGTGGGTACGGGAAAGTCTTTGAAACTTTTAAACACTTGCAAACACTGAACTCTGACATGCCAACACATCCACACTATCTCTGCGAACTGTGTTTGCAGTTCTGCCCTCTGGCTGACTAAACTTGTATATGGATGGATTCTCATGATTTTTTTCCCACTTGAATATTTCAAAAATCTTTACTATTTGCGTGTTCATCTCAACCAGCATTATAGATTTATGCTGCCAGGAGATACTACCTTTTGATTTCGGGGGAGTGCCTCGCAGTGCAATGCACCGATAAAGGAAATGTCATCTTGTGAAGATCTCTTAAAGGGTCTTGGACATACCGTGGGTTGTTTGTGGCTGGTAACTTTCCTGGCCTTGTCTGTAATATTTTCTCTCTTCTCGCACTGTTATTTTTGAGAAGCATTGCATGCTTCTAGTGTGCTTCATTGTGTTCGTCACCACACTGGACACAGCTGATTTTCTGGACTGGTGGTTTACCTGACTTATATGGTTGTCTATCACAAATGAACGACGATTCCCTGGCCAGTATGTGTACTCATGACGATGCAGGAAGTGCAGTGTTTACCTGCATGAGTAGGCAGGATATGTTGTTATTCCTGTGGTGTATCCTGTGATGATTCACGTACTTATACACCTGCATCTGCATGGATTACTTTTAGATCGTTGTTTCTTGCCCTTTGCTTTCCGTTCATTGCTTTCAAGTTCCGACGTAGCAAGCAGGGTGCCCTAATGTGCTTGCCTAACATGAATCTGGTGTGGGGGGTGGCTTATTGCCTCGTGCCTTACCTCCCAGACTCCCACGAAAAAACAGAATAAAAATCCTACAGCGCCGGTGTTGACGGGCTGTCTGTATTCGGAGCCTCTACCTAGATTTACGAGGACGAAGATTCAAAGGGAAAATGTTATTCTTTCAGCGTAGTTGGGATGCTTTCAACCAGACTTAATGCGGAAGTAGAAAAACTAATCATTTCCACAAAAAAAAACCTCTGCTGATCAAAGGGCTTTAAGCTATCTGTCAGAATAGGATACAGAAGAACTCCTTGAAAGAGAAAGCACTACTCAGATGTCTAAGTATGACCATACGCAACGGTCCGTTGGATCACCTAGCGCTCACATATTTCAGGGTGTAAGTGTAAATTTCCTAGATTTGGGTCTGGTGTGGACTGTTTTGCCACCACTGGGCGGCTGCCAATTTCTGGAGGAGAGGATGGAATGTCTCATCTGGGTGATCTTTGGCCATACCTTTGAACGGTCGTGGCTATCATATCCTGTTCATGAAACGTTCAAAAAGCACTTGGGCAGAACAGCGGAAGGAAAGGTCATGAACCAAATGGGTGGAAATGGGGAGGTGAGGGGTCGGTAGTCGACACCACCTGAATGGGTACGTTGGCCGGCAGTCAAAGGTACAGTAAAATACCACCATCAGATTTAAAAGAAAACAACAAGTTCCTAATTGCTTTGGTTTTGTGAAAAAATCTACTGTCCTCATTATTTCTAAAAACTTCGAAGGTTAACAGGTCGAGAAGATGGTGAAAATCGTTCACGGGTAACATAGCGACCAGCAAAGAATGGATAGTCATGTAAGGACCAAAACTCGCGTGTAAGGGGTCGGGGGATCCTTTGTGAGTTCAACACTGTGGAGCATGGATCCAGAAATACGCGGGATTATGAAGAACACACAAAAGATAAACTACCACAGGTCGAAAATCGGAACCCTAAAAACTGGTTTCTTGTATTACTGAACCCTTCGAGATACCTACACCGTGGTCGGTGTGACTTCCGAAAATTTTGTTGGAGAAATAGCGGTTACACTAACAAACGTGTTAGGAACATCGAACTGGGGCGTGTGTTGTGGGTTGTACTGTTCACACTACTCACATGGAAGTGTTTTGGGACACAGCTGAGTTAGGGCAAAATAGGTAAGGGCAGTGGCGGGGGGGGGGGTCGTCCACATGTATGCCACTCTTGTTCACAGGTAAGGAGTTGCATGGTGAACTGTAGTGTCGGCACGGTGGCCGCTGATGATAGCAGTAATTTGGGGATATTATATTTTCTATCGTCTTTCAGGGATGTTCTAGGGATTGATAGCTGGTCGCATGGGTTGGAGGCGAATAAAAAAGGGTCAAATGCATTTACATTGCATAAAGCTACAGGGGGGATTAATGAAATAATGAAAGAAATCTCTAGTAATTTAATTATTTTTAAACTGATTTTGTTTATTTCCTTACTGTTTCCCAGAAGGCAGAATGATTGAAGA